>JAGDQP010021185.1:0-32120 GCA_022664845.1 Lepisma saccharinum | reverse complement strand
ATAAAGGTACAACATCCCTTTTTGATTATGAAAATGTTACCTAATGAGTTCAAAGACGCCATCTTGGATCCAAAATGGCGGACCTAAAAATCCATTTTCCACACCGTTTGAGCTAGAGATACGAAATTTGGCATAAAGATGCATTATGACGAGTAGCTTAGAGAAATATCACAACATTTGGGAAAAGTCGCCATCTTGGATCCACAATGACCGCCCAAAATCCCATTTTGCACATCGTTTGAGCTGGATAAATGAAATTTTACTTGAAGTTGTACTATCACAAGTAGGTCACGACAAAATAAGAAAACTTTCAAAAAGTCGTCAACTTGGATCCAAAATGGCCGCCCCAAAAACCCAATTTCCAAATCATTGAAGGTAGAGAAACGAAATTTTCAATGAAGGTGTATGACCAAGAGTAGGTTACAATAAATGGGGCAAATCTTCCCTTTGGGGGCGCAGCCAACCGTGGGAGGATGAAGATGTACTCCGTGGTGGTGTAGTGCTGCAGGGAGATTTTGGTTAAGATAAAGGAGGCCCATCCTCTCAAAAGCACTGAAGTTGGGGGGCGAGCCCCGGCTCCCAGCGAAACTTCGAAATATGCCTCAGCCTGTAGGCCTACCGAAAGGTTTTTTTTTAAATCTAGTTTTTGTTAGAAGCATGGTTGCCACCTTCCTGTTCAAGAAAATCGGGACAGGTTCTGTTCTGAGGCCTTGAAGGTAACAGCAGATACAAGCTCTGGGTTACTTAAAAAAAAAAACAATTTAAGTTAAAAAATTGTTTTTAGGGCTATCCTGGGCTTCTTTTCTGGTTAAAAATTACTACCGATTTAGCTAAAATAAATTATACTTTTCTTATTAATAAATTATTTAACTAAGACTTTTAGTTACCTTTTGTTCTCCTCCGCCCCCGTAAATTAGAACGACAGTTCCAGGAGTATGGCTTTAGGAAAATTTCGTAATTTGAACCATATAAAATGGCGATTTGCTTAACTTTATTGAGAAGTTGTAAGATTAATCTTGAATTCAGTATGTAACTCTATGAATTTGAAAAACACAGAAAACAATTGTGTGTTGTTTTTTTTTTAAAGTAATAAGCAAGTGACAAAGGTGCAGAGGCAAGTAATACTCAAATATAAAATGTTTTCTGGAAACTCACCATATTGCGCCCTCTTGTCTTGAATTTTCTGAGCGGACGGAAGGTGCGCGTCATAGAATGAACTAGATAAAAAAAAAAAAAACTTTACCATCATGTGTTAAGTTTCAAGAAGAAAAGAAATAGACAAATTAAAATCATATTTGTATGTGTCATATAAATAATAAGTGTAGTTTGATGACTATACAGATAGAAATATCAAATACTATTTCTTTTTTGTTTGAACTCTAAAACAGTGAAAATCGGTACAATTCGCGTCCCGACGAACATTGAATCGGGGCGGTCCGGACAGAATTGGGACGGGTAGCAGCTCTGGTTAGAAGCCTTTCTTATAGTTTCTCTCTGTTCAAATAACAGACTTTTTGTAATTTTATTTCGATATCCCCCACCCCCCATAAAAAACGGATTTTCGGACACAATTCGAAAGCCTCGTCTTTTTCTGTAAGGGTTAGGTATTTTTATACAATCCATAACCAGTTTTTACAGAAAGTCGTATATTTCTCGTTCTCAGAGCAAAGCAAATATCCCATTACAAGCTCGTACCAACCCACAACAGTTTTTATGTATTAACCCTAAATCAAGCATTTCTTTACAACTTAGGGTGCTTCCCTCTGTGATATGCAGTATCAGTTTTTTTCTTTGCAGCTGCATTTATGCATTTCCATATCACTATATTTTTCTCCTTAAAACATTACTGAAAGCCATAATCATAAAACACCTACTTAAGTAAATTTTGTTGACCCCCCCCCTAAGCTTCTTATTAGGAAATTTTTCACTGTTCTGATGGACGTTTAAACACTTTCTTAAAATTCGATGACTGTTAAAGACCTTTTTTTATATTTGGCACAAAAGGACCTTTTTCAATTTTACGCGACAGGTTTTATTGCAAAAGAACACGTGTTATCTATCATTTGTTATCTTTCGTTTCTGCACAAGAAAGTATTTTGGATAATAAATGTTGTGAATTAACAATAAATATATTTGGAAGCTAATAAAATAAATGCATTGCGACACAAGCTACATTTATCTTGATCAATGGTATTCCTATTTCCCCCATTTTTTCCTTCTAGAACAAAAACCAAACACTAGACGTAATATAATAGGCCGAAAAGATAAAAGCAAAAAAAGGGGAAGATGCTGGCAAAGTTAAGAAAAAAAAAAAAACACAACCCGGTCTGTTTGAATCCCTTCTTCCCTGCAACTTGTCAGCGAACAGTAGAAAGGAATGAAATAGTGGCAGGACTGGAAAAAGGATTGATTAAGGGATATTTCTTTGAGAGATTTGGAAGATAGGGAACTTACGAAGAGACATATACTATCGGGAACTAAGAGACACATGCAGGAAGAAAGTTTTAGAAGTTATAATAGAATACAACATACGCATAGATCACCTGCTTAACTGGAGAGGCTGAGAAATTAAAAAAAAAAAAAAAAAAAATGAAACCGATTTTGATACGTACTGAGTTTTCAATCATTATGCCGTCATAATTTAATTGAAGACGTATGGTCATTTGGGGGTATTCCTGACACGCTAAGCAGTTTTCGTTTCTTAGGAAATATATTAAGCATTGAGATGAGATTTCTGCACGTCTTCATAAACCCTGTCCTTCCATTAATATATGTTTCACTCTGCATGTCAGAATACTCTGGTAACTGAGGATGTTCAAACGAAATTATTGCGAAATGTCGGAATTACCCCACTATATGGTTAATTCCGACACTCTATTGAAGCACTTATATGACATCATATGAAAACACATCCAAACATTTGACAGTTATCACTATACACCCAGTAACACTTTAAGTGGAATTGACATTGCGTATAGAAGTAGCATCTGACAGGTTATCTTAAAAGGAAATGGTTTTAAAAAGAATAAAGTATAAAAGAAGTTTTATCGCATCGCTAGCTTTCCTCGTTACGTCTTTAAAAACAAAAGTTAAACAAAGGGTGGGAGAACTCGATTTAGTATCAATTCAATGTGATGTTGATTGTTCCTGCAGAGTTTCACAATGAACACCTGATGTACTCTAAAGTATTTTATCACTGGGTTAATTCCCAACTGTCGGGAATACCCCAAATTACCCTATTACCA
The DNA here is from genome assembly GCA_022664845.1 of Lepisma saccharinum. Lineage (NCBI taxonomy): Eukaryota > Metazoa > Arthropoda > Insecta > Zygentoma > Lepismatidae > Lepisma > Lepisma saccharinum. The sequence continues at coordinate 28,875 of JAGDQP010021185.1, read as the reverse complement.
CAAAGTAAATACGTATTTACTTTGTGCTATTACTATTCAATGGGACATCTCGAGTTTGCTACCCACTGTATTTCATAGTAATCTCTAAGTACTACAAATCTATGTTGTAATATATTTAGAGTGTTCTTATTTCTGGATAGATTACCAGTTTTATTTTGGAAGTGCTTTTGGGGAGGCAACGGAATTCATTTTGGAAGACATCGATATTCATTACTTTTGCAATTTCATATACAAATGACGTGGTAAGCTAAATTTGTACGGAATTATATAAAATCACGTGAATGTCACACGCAGACATATATTAATACTGAGAGAGCGGTAGCAAGGGAAAGCGGGTTACTTAAAATCGGATTAAATTCTTTCGTTTTTCATTCTGTCCGTCAGATAATTTCTTTTTCCGTAATTCGTTTTCTCTGCGTTAATTGTTTGTTCTACATAAGTGTATTGCGTTTGGAAACTCGAAATACTATTCATTTCACAGAGAAATATAAAAGCTGGTTCTCAGAGTGGAAACTGTTAACTTAGTTTAGCTTTGAGGTACCTCAGACTTCTAAGTGACCGAGCAATGTTGTAAAACTTGGGTAAACTTTATTTTATAGTGGCCATTTTAATAACTATGGATTTCGGTCCTTCACGTGATATGAATGAGATGAGTTTTAAAATTCACAAATTGTCATGCCGCCGGTAGGATTCGAACCCATAACCTCATGGACCGTGACCCAGCGTCCTAGCCCTCACGGCTACAGACGTTGACGAGCGATGTTGTTGACTATACAGTTATGTAACATTAATAAGCTTAACCATTTATATTAAGACTTCACCGACTATAAAATAAGTAAATTGGTCGCAAAATGGACGATTATTTTCTTAGAGTCGCAAAATGCACGATATTCTGCATCGTCTCAAAACGAACGAACCCGTTCGGAAAATTAGATAATTTGGGGGAAATAGTAATTACAAACACCAAACAAAACATGAGTTCTTGGGCTGGATGATAATACTACTTTACTGATATATTGTTTACCAGAAGTGCAAATAACTAGTTAGCAGGTTACATCATAAACCCTAGAGGGAAACTCATTGCCGAAAAAAAAAATACAGAAAGAAATGCAAACAGAATATAAACGAAAATCTCATGAATAATATTTGAGAAGGAGAAAAAGGCAAAAACTATGCAAACGCGTTTAAACTTAAGAAACATCACTATGAAATTGAAGGTGGAGGACACACAATCTGTCACTGTTTAACCAAGCAACTGAATGATGTCACCAAAAACACTCGATAAGCAATTGTTCACACTTGTTCGAGAGCTCTTTTTCAACACTCAACAAGAGACAAAACGTATGTTTTAAGTAATCAAAAGACTCTTTTTTTTTATTGACACAGGTGAATGGATGTCCACTCAGCCATAAGGAATTTAAATAGAGAAGGAGAAAGAATACCGATTGGAAGTGAATCATTGTTGCCTTGAGATTGTTATAAGAGCTAGGCAAACAATGTCACGCGTTCAGTGGTAAAGGAAAAAAATAACTGAACATCACTACATCACTCTTGGATAAATGGTAAAAGTATTTTGTTGTAGACATATTGGAAGGCATCTACTGGGATTTTTCCGGGCCTAATAGATGACTTTTACTATGTTCTATTGAAGAAAATAACCTTATCAAAACAATTACTAACTATTCGGAGTACAGCAGCTAGATTTGAACATGGGTTGCTCAGTTAGAAGTCAAGCATCTTACCGACTTCGCTAAATCGTCAGATGAAAATAAAAGCACTAGATTCAAACAATATAGAGGACAAAAAAAAAAAATGTTGCTGACACAAATAAAGTTACTCACGACTTATGCCATGATTTAATCACTTTTCCGTTGGTCAATTAGGGATCACAATCCCCATTCATTAAGAATATGTTCCATTTCTATGAAAGCAAGCGCAGCATTTGACATGTTACGATAAGAAAGCAGTAATGCTACTCAAGTATTTGGCTGTCTCCATCTTGCTTGCTTTCATAGAAATAGAATATTCTTAATGAATGGGAATTCAGGTTCTCAATTGACAAATAGGAAGTGATTAAACCATGGGATAAGTCGTGCAAGTAACTTAGCTTGTTTTGGGGGTTCAGCAACATATATTTGATCCCATACACAGTCTAAATCTATAATATAGATTCTATAATCTATTATTAATTCAAATGTTGTTCACTGAATATCGTTTGCATTTAGTGTCTTTTCTGTCTGACGATTTAGCCTAGTCGGTAAGACGTTTGACTTCTAACTGACCAACCCATGCTCAAATCTCACTGCGGTTGTAACTCTTTTTTTCACAGTACCGAAATCATCACTTTGTGTTGTGTTCATTCAACACACAAAAGTGGTAGTCACGCTGGGACACCGCATTGTGTTGATTTAACACAGCTATTTTTTTTTCAGTGAAATCACATATATCTAAGTTTACATTCAACAAACAATATATGAGAAAATGAAATTTTGAAAGATGTACAAGACTTTCTGGAACAAGCCTTAATTACACTGGTCAGCATGGGTTCGGTTGTCTCGCAGGTATTTGCTGTTTCTTAATAATTTTGACATGCTCATTCCGAAAATGAAAACTGTTTTTTTCCATCACGTACAGTTTTTGCACAAAACTGCAATATATTACTTTCCTTAATTTAACAGAATAAGGTGTTGTTTCAGATATTATCAATAGATGGCGCTGTATAAATATGTATAAAATACATGTACTTTTACATTATAAATCTTCTATTTTGCAATTTTACGTGAATAAAAATAATGTAAACACTTACTATATCTTCTCTTGATATACTGTTGTTAAATTCATTGACTTTGGTATTTATTTATATGCCTATTTATTTATAAATTCCCACAGTAATGTTCTAAATATGTTATTTTATATAAGTTATTGTCGTACATGTACTTACTTGGGAAGTGTTGTGTCTTCCTGTTTAACGTTCAGTGACTCAAGCTAGCTATTAAAAAAAAAAGTTTGAATGTGCTTATTTTGGTAGTGTTGTGTCTTTCTGGTCAACGTGCAGTGACTCAATTGTTAGAAAATGACATCGCGTAAATGTTTTAATGACCCTGATATTTTCTGTTATGTGTGTGGCAGTTACACTGTGCTCAAACAGAGACTCCCTATTACAAGTTTCGTAAAGAAAGCGTACTTGGCTTATTTTGGTATCAAATTAGGCGATCAAGATAAATCATGGGCACCTCACAGTGTATGCAGAATATGTGTAGAGACGAGGCCTTGGACAAACGGTAAGAAGAAAGGAATGCAGTTCGGAATATCTATGGTATGGAGGGAGCCTCGAAACCATCATGATGACTGTTATTTCTGTGCAATAAATGTTAAAGGATACAATGCAAAGAACAAGAAGGACATACTGTGTCCGAATAACATAGCTTCATCAATTCGGCCCGTTCCTCATGGTGAAAATCTACCGATCTCCAACCCACCAGTCTCTATAGATGTTTTTTCATCATCTAGTAGTAGTGAAACAGATGTTCTATGCGAGGACGATAGCAACTATCCTAGCACTGTTCCTCAGCCGTTAACACAATTAGAACTTAATGATCTTGTTCGAGATTTAAATCTACCAGGAGAGTGCAGAAGTTCTTGGTTCTAGACTTCGTTCGAAACATCTTTTGGCCAGTGGGACACATTACTCATGGTATAGACACCGAGAGAGAGAATTTCTTCCGTATTTCTCTGAAGAAGACGGTTAGTGTTCTGCAACAACATTCCAGCTGTTGTGGATGCATTGGGTGCTTCTTATAACGCATCCGATTGGAGACTCCTTATAGATGCTTCAAAATCCAGTCTAAAAGGAGTTCTTCTATATAATGGAAACCAACTTGGATCAGTTCCTGTAGCATACTCTGTTACATGGAAAGAAACGTGCAATACATTGAAATTAATACTTTCAAAGTTGCAATACGAAGAACACTGTTGGTCTGTTTGCTGGGACTTGAAAGTCATTGGTCTTCTAATAGGAATGCAGCCAGGATATACAAAATACCCATGCTCTTTATGTGAATGGGATAGTAGAGCCAGAGACAAGCACTGGAATGTGAGAGAGTGGCCTCAGCGCAGTAATTTGTCTGCAGGTAATAAAAGTGTAATGCACACTCCACTTATTGATCGCAATAAAGTGTTACTTCCACCACTCCATCTGAAACTGGTGCTTATGAAACAATTTGTGAAGGCTGTGGACAAGAATGGGCAGTGTTTTCAGTACATAGCAAAAACTTTCCCATCACTGAGTGCGGCAAAAGTTTCGGAAGGTATTTTTACAGGGTCACAAATTAGAAAGTTAGTAGATGATACATTTGAAAATTCAATGACCGAATTGGAAAAGAACGCTTGGGTAAGTTTTGAAAATGTTGAAACACTCTGACTATGTAACAATTGTAGAAGATATGTTGGCCCATTTTCATGCACTTGGGTGTAATATTAACCTCAAGATACATTTTCTTCACTCTCATCTCGATTTTTCCCCCGACAATCTTGGTGAGGTCAGTGAGGAGCAAGGAGAAAGATTTCACAACGATATTTCTGAAATGAAGAGCAGATACCAAAGCAGATGGAATATCACAATGTTGGCAGACTACTGTTGGATGATAAAGAGGGATCGTGCCAGTTATGACAGACGTTGTAGGAAAACAAAGAGGCGTGCATTTAAAAAGGAGTAAGTGGGTTCTCATTGAACTTGAGCAGCGAAGTTAAGTGTATTCAACGTTATACCGTAGGAAATAAGATTTATGATAAAGTCATTTGTGTATAGAATTGTTTATTGAAACAAAAGCAATTTAGTTTATTTGTTTAAATTGTTTTATTGAATTATACTGCAATTAAAAATTTTATTGGGGTGTTTCGCAATTATATAGTACAATATCCGTATATTGTAATGGTGGTAGTATTCGAAATAAAGATTGCGAATTGTGAAAACACCTGACGTGATAGGCATAAATGGATGTCATTTCTGTAATCAGCACCCAAAAATCATTTAGGATCACCTATTAGTTTGTAAACAACCGAAACTTTTTTTCAAAATGATAACCAGTGTTATATAGCTGCGGACTCCACGCTTTTCAAATCAGATGATATTGAATATCTTAAGATTAATATTTTTTTTATAAACTTTATAGCATACTACGTAATAACGTAGCACAGGTGGTACTCGTACCACAGTTTGAAAACCCTGGTAGTAGGTAGCTTAATAGTTGTAGTACGTGACCAAAAAATAGGAGTTGTGTTCGATTCTACTTCACTGATGCAGCGAACAATATTTCTCTTCAATTTTTCAATAAATAATTATAAGGTGGAAGAAGTGAACGCGGACGCATAAATAGGACTCCAGGTGTATTCGTGGGAAGTATAATCGAAAGCAGTGTGGTTGTACAATACGTTATTCTTGCTATCAATAAAGAAGGCCCTTTGTAATATGACTTGACAACCATACAACCAACGTTATAACTTCTTGGATTAAAAGGTTGGGTGACTTGTTAACCATATGCGTTTGGTTGATGCTGAACTTGCCTACATTTATCACTAGATAACATTATTAAGATCAAGTAGCAACTGTTGATTGTGTCTTATTTTTTCCAATTGTTGTTATTGTATTTATTAATTTATATTTGCATGCATTGTGTTTATAATATGACGTCCGTCAAGAAACCCAACTGACGAGGAAAGGGATGGGGATGAAGAAAATTATCCAATTATCCTTTTTGACATTCGACCTCAGGACAAGTAACTATTACCTCGTTCCTTACGACATTTTTCTAATATTTAGAGACCTTCTTGATTTGAAATTTCTAGTACTTCCCAGAGGTTATTACATCGTCTTCTGTTACGTAACGGACAAATTTCAAGTTACAGGTTATGACAATTATGGTCAGTCGCTACAAGTTTTGAATGAAATTTTATCTTTTTTTTTAAAAAAAAAAAGAAAGAAAAAAGGAATGAATCTCTGTGATCAGATAGGAGAAGTGAATACTTGGAAAACAAGTATCTGATGTTGAAAAAATCGTAAAAAAGAGAAATCTTGTATTAAATTCTGTTAGTTCTCAGGGGTTTCTAACTTCTGGAACTTTCCCACAATATTATTTCTGAAATTTCTTTTATTTTCCTTCTTCCTTTTAGGACTATTAATCATTTATGATGTGGGCTCCAGACGAGAAAATAAATTGGTAGTCGAAATACTACCACTATGAATGTAAAAGTCAAGTTTTATACGGGTCAGAGGAAACTGCATCCAACATTTTGGACTTCTGAAAGAAAACGAAAAAAGACAAGTTATATCTGAGGACAATAAATTACAAAGAAAAGATCCTGGATTCTCCAAAATGCAACATAATGTATTCACCACTTTCTTTTATCTGCTATTCTTATCCTGTTATTACAGTTTTTTTATGATTATTGTTATTCTGAAAGACTAGAACTTGATCTTAACCACGTACTGGAAAACTGGAGACGCGACAATGCTTCTTGACATTTAATATCTTTTAGATAACTTGAACTGCATGTTAAGGTATCTTTTAATAGCCCCTTTTTAGGGGGAAATGTTGCACAATAGTTCATGGATGCACCGTAAAAGTAGGGAAATAAAAGCGGCAAGAGGTAGAATAGATGAACACAACTGATTGTGAGTGAAGCGAATGAGAGAAAATCTTCCAGATGAAAAAGTGTAGGGAAATATGCAATTTCGCTGCTTGCCTACGATTATAGAGAATATATAACAAGTTACACAATGCTTAAACCCTCCTTTTTTTTCTCGTTGTCATGGAAATGTTCAAGGTAATTAACTTTGGAAGATAGAAAAGACAGGTTAGTAATCTTTTCAAATCCAAATTTTAATGTCACCAATATAACGTTTTGTGTCTGGCTTGGACTCTGGAACTGCGTGTGTATGTGTGTGTGAAATGTTCCTCGCTTCCCCTCCTCAAACTTGCATACCTCCCAGCTCTTGGCACAATTCACTAACTAAAGTAGACATGACTACTGGACATTTATGTCCGATCGTAAAAAAAAAAGTGAAGAAGACACATTACTCTTGTGAAGAGATTTACCCTGGTGCCTTTTTTTTCTGCCTCTGCTTCTATCTTTTTCTCTCACGCACACACGCATACAAACGCACCCGCGCATTCAAGTTTGAAATGCCATGTCAAAAGTAGCATGAAACAGAATGTCATTGATTCCATAACCACTTCTTCCTCTTCTCCATGGCAAATCCTAAAAGAGAACATAAAGTCAAAATCGAAAAGAAATGGATATGGGAAGAAGGATAGAAAGAAATAGAGGAATGAATGAATGAATAAAGCGTAGCCACGAGAAAAATACATTAAAACTCCTAGAATAACAGTCAAAGTCTCTCACGAATTGGAGTTTAAAGGTTAAAGCTTTTTTTTTTTTTTTTTTAAGGAATTAACGGAAAAAAAGCTTATCCACCTTCTTTTCTGAAATTCATATAAAGAAAAGAACCTCTTGGTTTATGCTGGAAGATTTCCTGCTATTCATCCACTGGTTTAGTTCTGTTGTGCTTGAAATTCAGTTTTTAGTTAAACGATGTAGCTGCTGTTATACGATCTTGTTCATTCATTAAAATCACGTCTCCAAACAAGATTTCTTTTCCATTTCTCTTCATTCGTTTTTTTTTCAAGCAAAGCCATGCACCCTGTTGAGCATAAATTTAGTTCAAATATTAATACAATTATTATGCATTCCTTTCTTTTCTAATACACTTGATTTTCTTTTTTGTTATTCTGTTTCAAGTCATTTGGATTAAATTTTAAGACTATAGAACATAATTTTTTCCTCTCACATGCTACAATAAGTAATGTCTCAAACCAATTAATTACAATAACAGGTATTTAATAGAAAGGTGATGGTACAACCAACCTTTTTCACTTGTGTACCCCTTGACAGTCCAATTCTATAAATTGTAGCTCCTCAGTTTAGTAAAATGTTCGTAATTAATGAAGTTGTTATTTCAACTTTAAACAATGTACATTTGTTTAATTGTTTATCTAATGAGCTACTAGACAAGATATGTGATATAAGTGTAGACCGAAACAGGTTGAAACATTTTTTTTTAAGGAGATCGAGCCTTCTTTCGACATCAGTAAAATATTAAGAGTTGAATATGCCTTTTAACAATGAAGTTCTTTACAATAGTACTTTTGTCAATTTAAAAAAAAAGAACTATTTCTATATTGCAAGAAGAATCATGAGGAGCCTGAGCCAAAGAGGCCAAAGGGCAATCAATGTTCGATGTGTTATAAATTAAGATGGGGAGTTCGTAAAACTAGTGGTTGCTCCTAAGTTTTCACCTACTACCTTCTTAGGTAGTAGTAATACAAAGATTTTATCCTTGGTTGGAATTATATTCGGTATCAACAACCTATGTTGAAATCCTCAGCCAGCAGGGAAAATTACTGGCACGGCAAACCGAACACTGCCATAGGAATTTAATGAAAAAATTCTTAAAGAAAGCTAAGTGTGGCACTGACAAGTAGGGCCACAATAAAAGTAAATCTCACAATTAAACTGCCGTGTTCTTCGAAGACAATTTAAATAACAATTTTACGTGAATGTCAGCTTTTCTTATCCTTTGTCAGCTTCTGTAGATACCAATATCAGCTTTTCGTAGAGTTAAAACTTGGCAGACCTGCACTCACTTCATCAGTGAAAAATTAATTATCTAAATTAGTGCACATAGTCTTATTTTAAACACATTATTCCGACATTTTCCCATTCTTGGACTCAAAGAAACCACATACAAAATGATCAGCTTCAAGAGCTGAGCTTGAGATTTCTTGATCACCAGGCGAGCACACTAGTACTGAGCCACCACGTTAAGCCATTTAGAAATTCATAAATATCAAAATCAGAAGAATGAAGAAATTACGATAAATATGAACTCAACTACAATCAAAGGTAAGTACATCCACACCCCACACTTACGAACTATGACATTATTAATTGGTACCAGAGCGTAACGTAAATTAAAAAAAAAAGGCGTTACTCGAAGCACAATGTTATAGTTTGGAGGGAGAGAAACAAATGACAATGCAGATGAAGGCTAATCGGTTGTAAGTGCGAAGCAAATGGACGTAGGTCGGGGCATGGTGTCAATTCCAAATGCTCCTAAGTACAAAGCAGTCAGGAATGGTGTGGTGTCACTTCCAAGCAAATGGATATAAATCGGTGTAATAATTCCAATTTGAAACAAACGTAGGTCCAAAACATCGTAAGTCAGGACATGGGTGTAAAATCAAGCTACAATTGATTAAGAAAAAGTTTTGAGATAATTAACCTTTATTTTCTCAGCTTTTCTCCGTCAGGTACTATAAGTTCAGGTTGAGTAAAAACCCATCTCATTCCATATTTCAAGAATGATTTTGTATTATCGTTGTTATAAAGAGCTTCTCCTCTCAAAATAATGCTACCTGAATGTGGACATTCTTTCAAGTGCATTTTCATCTCGATTTGAAGGGAGGAATAAAGGGTCAATGAAGCATTGCTGACCGAGGAGATGAGGGTTTTTTGAAGCAGTTTGTAACTTTCAACCTCATAACCAAATAATAAGTAAAAACTTTTGACATCTATTAGCCGTGTTCAATGATGAAGAAAGATGTGATGAACAAAAAGATGACCTTATATCAATGATCATTTTGTTGCGCGTGGACTTAATGCTGTTTGCATCTGGGCAACTCATACACACGTTTCGTTTTATAAACAGCTCTCAAATAAAGGTAATTAGAGAACGTATCAAGTATGAATTTGAATAATGTATTTCCTTCATAATAATTCAATGTAATGAAATGTTTGGTGTGTTTCCTTAGTATCAGGAAATATCCAACATTTGCGATAATTAATAATAACATGATAATAAACGGGAAATTGAAAAACATGTTTTATAAAACATGGTAGCCATTATCATATATTAGAAATAAATTCCGTATCAATAATTATACAAATGTAGGAAAAGAGTAGATTTTAAATCCATTGGAAAATATTTCTATTAACAATATTTTAGAAACAAAATTTAACAAAAAATGATATAGAGGACGAAAACATGCCTTAAAAATTATTCTTGTAAAGTGTTAATCGTAAATTAAGAACAAAATAGAATCGGAAACTGTTAAGAAGGGAGCAAAAATATGGTTTTAACATCAGGAAAGAAATAAGCTATCTGCCTAATTTGAATTCAGATTTGAATTTTAAAAAATATGAATAACTGTAGAATACGTTAAGCATCACAGAAAATATTGACTATAGATAGTACTGGAACGGAAGTTCAATAAAAGAATTTCTAAGAGTAATGGTGATTATAATTTTAAATATGTTATGTCATTTAAACGTTTTCCAGTTTATTTCTACGTCACATTCTTCGTACACCAGGATATAGTTGAATAAAATGAATACTTGAAATTGTTAACGCACCGAACAAACCTGCGAAAACGGTCAACTTTACTCTTCACGATATTTTGACAATATCTTGTATGTAAGATTGTAAGATGGTCAGATTTTCGCTATATCTTGTATCAATTTTGAAAACTAAAAGCATGCTGTAAGAATAACCATCTTTCGGCATCACTAAATACCTCTAAAACTAATTTTTCTTGTAGTGTTTTTAAAAATGAAATATCATTATAAAGTTGAGCAAAAAAATATTGCAGGAAATGACTTTACAAAAGAGGTGCCAATTAACGTGAAGATTTGTCAGATCCAGAAATAAGCTCGTACATCGGGGGAAGTAGAGGGGGGGGGGATAACACATAGACAGATAATATCTGTAAATCAGACGTTTAAAATAACATTCATCATTGTTCTCATTAATAAACATAAACTAAAACTGAATGATTTTAATCTTGGAGCTTTTCGTTTTGCGTTATGATGACACAAAGAAATATAATCGAAATATCATCATCCTTGTGCATTAGTCAAAGTCAAATTCTGGTGGGTGCACGCAAGAACCTGATAAGTGGCATTTCAGTAGTTTGGAAAGAAATCAAGTTTAAAGATCAAAGAAAGCATTGACTCTTTGAACACAAGCGTCATCTTCTGTGCAATCAACTAATTTTTTTTTAGAAAACAAAGGTGGGGCACTTGTCATGGTCTTCATGAGTGCAACTCAAAATCTTTGAAAATGTCACTTATCAGATTCTTGGAAGCTTCACAGAATTAAATGCGAAAGGAAATGACTTGCTTCTATTACGTATCAGCTATAATATTGTGACACTTGAAATTTCATACTCCAGTTCATTGGAGCTTGAAGGATTCTAAATGCTCTACGATTGTTTTGAATATGTATAAGTGGAAAAGAAGAAGATATTTTTGCTAGCACGAATGAACAAGAGACTTACTACTACTAATACGTAGACTTGTTGCAAAACAAAGACATGCTTTTAAATAAGAAAAGAAGAAAGTAAAAAAAAATCTTGAAAACAAAATAAAAAATTCTTAAAAACAAAATAAAAAAGGCGTATGTAGAGTTGGGTTAGACATTTTGGAAAACTGCCCTACTCCTGTGGTCTAGTGGTTATCATTGCTGACTCCGGACAATCACTGAAGAGGCTGTATGAAAACAGTAGTTGGATGCAATAATATTATTGAGATAGATATTACTGGGATGAGTTTACATCACCGCCCGCTCGATCTTAGCTGCCTGTCCAATCAGCGAAAAATCGTGTGTAGCCTGTCGCCACGAATTGGCCGCTAGATGGCAGGCGTATTCAAGGGCTGTTCTGCTACTCAAAAGCATTAAGTGATGCCGTTGCAATATGGAATTTTGATTTCTGTAAGGACACAGAATGATTGTTCTAAAGTAAAAGACAAATATAGTGGCTTTTATACAAAACTTAAGTGTGAGCAGAAGTCATTCTTCGTTATTTTCATATTTTTCAATTATGCGAGCGATGAGAAATGCTGATAAATGAAATTTGCTGTAGTGTATCTTGGTCAATAAAGCTTTAATAATTACTTCAAGTCCATGACAAAAAGAAGTTGGATAAATCTGACCTCGAAATATTTTCAAAGTGTAAGAAGAGGAGTCTTACGCCAAGAACACGAAAATTACTCCCCCTCCGTGAACCCCTACCCGTCCGCGAAAGATTTCTCTAGAAGAAACTATAGGTCTAGCGTTGCTTTCACTATTAGATAGTACCTGACAACGATGTGCCGTAGTATGGGAGACTACAATATATAACCATAACAAATAACGCCATAGAGACAGAATTAAATAACAATGTACGACTAGTACTGCACAGTACTACAAAAATAATTTTAAAAACATACGTTTCTTAAACAATTGGTACTAAAAAGTAAAACAAATATTTTTATGCATGATTAAAAGAAAAGGAAAGCATGAGGGAGCTCACTCATATACAGTCACTTTATAAATTCTTCAATTGGCGCACCCTATGCTTTTCTTTTAAGTCATACATAAACAAAAATAGTTTTAACTTTTAGTACGAATTGTTTAAGAAAAGTATATTTCTCTAGTCTTTTATTATTTTTTCGAATTGTTTCGGTGTCCGGATACTTTTAATCAAACTGATGATGTCACCCAAATCGTAAAGTGTTCTGCAACCAGTTAAACGGAACATCGTTGCGGGCTTGTATTTATTTTAGGATAAATAAGTTCCTTACTAAAAAAAAATATTAGTAGTCAGAATTATCGCCTTTCCACAAACCGAAACTATTACTGAGGCTTTCCATTCCTTTAGACGTTCCTCCTGTCTTATTACTTCGTTGACCTCGTTTCTGCTTGTTACATAATTTATGCTTCTAAGTATTTAAATGTGTTTACTTTGTCTATGATCTCATTTTTAATCGTAATGTTTCTATTGGCACTGTGCAGGAGAAAACAATCCACGGCATGTACAACTGCCTACCTCCAAATAAAACAAATGAATATAATGTTTACAATGCAATTTTCGGTTTAAACGGAGGATTCAATGGAATAAAATAATTATCCTGACAGTAATCACAATAACACGCTATATGCAATAAATTCTAAAAACGTGTAGTATTATTCTCACAATTGCCTATTGCGAACGTGTAGGTTTATTATTTCCTATATACAAGAAATAACCATGACCTGTGCTTAATGTACTACTACTACTGCTTCTACTACTACTACTAATAATAATAATATAGTACATGTCAAGGATCTCTTTAAACTGTGTTCATGTTTCTAGAATATCAAGGAGGCAATGGAAACCCATTGCCGGTCCATCTTGCCGAGAGACCTTCGAGTTACGGACCTGCCTCGACACCTTCCAACATTCCGACTTGCTTTTTATTGCCTTACAGAATGGTACGCAACAATTTTGCACCATTCTTTTCTTAAAACTCTTCGAAATATTCAGTTTTCCCTATACCAATACTCAAGAGTTACTGACTAAAACAGATGTATCGTGCTGCCTCTGGCGTCGGAATTAGGAAACAGATGTTCACCCGAGGAACAATGCTTTTTGAAGCGAATGGGCAGGCAGCTAAGATCGAGCGGGCGGTGGTTTACATGACTGCAGCCATCGCTTCTCATAAGGAATCTCTATCAAGATGATGTAAACTGCTTCCCTCACCAAACGAATATTCTGCGACGTTGCCAAATGGGCATGTCCGGGAATCGATCTAAATGCGTGGATCGTCCTTAAGAATTCTCTACTGCCGAATAATTCCTCTGCTCTCTAAAGCTAAAAAGAAAAGATGTTTTGCTTTGCTATCCTTGAGTGTGATTCAACTTGGTCATTCAAGATCACCTTTATACCAGATATGATAACCAAATAGGATCAGAACACTATGTTGAAAATGAAAAAGTAAATTCGGAAAACAGTAAGAAACATATGAAATACAACAAGAAATGAAAACATAATACAGCAAGGTTCAAGTTATAGGATGAAATCCCTCAGTAAGTTTAGCAGATAATGACGTTGTATGACAATGACCAAACTTTAATTTACAAACATGGACTATGAAATTGTGAGTTTCATTTAAAAAAAACAAGAAAAATAATTAACCGACCACCCCTAGCATCAGAGGTGAGCCCTAAAACATTGACCCACCGCAGTAACGTTTTTAAAGCATATATTTATCTAAAAAAATATTGTTTCCTAATAAGACCTTAAATAAGAAAATAATTGTGAATAAACCTTTTTTGTTATTTTTTTATTTCGCTTAAAAAGCTAAAAGTAAATATACTTAAGTAAATAATAAATAACATAATTTAGATTAAAATACACATTTTAAAATTTAACAAAAAATCTATTAGATTTATAAAAAATATTCATTCCTCTTAATTAAAATTGATGTCAAAGAAATGATCTTTCATTTAAAAAAGGGAAATCGATAATTGCTAACTACATCGTGCAAGGATGCATTGAAACGCGCAAATTCCAGATAGGGATTTAGATACGAATACTTGTAAAATACTTTTAAGTATACCAGAGGCTGAAGGACATGAATGGAGAAAGGACAGCGAAAGAAAGCTATGCAGCAATTGGATCGCTGGAGCATCTGCAGCAGAAAGTGTTGTACTTGCCGTCCTGTGTTGAAGTTGTTACAGAAATATGCAGTAATTGGTCTGATTCAGATTATCGGTTAGCGTATTACTGCAATTTTCTTCAAATAAAAGCAGTCTTTTGAAAAAGCATTTATTTATCTAAAAGTAGTAGATGAAAATATTATGTATAAAATTTTGGTTTTCCTCCTCTTTTAAAAGAAATTTTCACCTAAACCTAAAATCTGTCTCAGTCAAATATGAAATAAAAATGATTTCGGTGAATTTTTTTTAATTTAACTGAAAAACTATTAGATTTATGAAAATATCTTTCATTTAAAAAAACAATGCTCGAAATCGGATAACTCAGAGCCGAGATATGTTGATTTTAATAAATAGCCGGCCGCCATTTAGAATAGGCGTCTTCTTGGATAGCTATATTTTTGGATGATCTATCACGTATTTTCGTTCTCTATACATGACAGTATACAAGTGCTGGAAGTTTTATTTGTTGCCCCCATTTTATACCAAAACATCGTTTTTTGGCTTCTGACACTAGGACTTTTAATCCCACCACAGAAAACCTTTTTTAATACAAAATAATTTCCGCTGAATAGGAAACCCTGGCTGGAGTCGCAAAAAACTGAAACGTCCCCAACCTAAGATCCCAAAAGAGGATCACACAGACAAATAGGGTCGCCAGGAGCCTAGAGTACCCACGCAACGCATCTAACCTAATCTCTAGCTCCAAACATTTTCTACACCCCAGACGAGCGGCGCAGAAATGCCTTCCAGATTTAAGAATTATATGGAAAAAGAGGATTCCAGATCCTTGTGATCGCTGTAAAAAAATAAATTTAGATCGAGGGAGGAAATACCGGTAAGGCGACACCTCCAATCGTTTAATTAGATCGTCAGTTCATACTCTGAAGTACCAGCTGGTTCAGATTAGCGACAGATTAAGAAAGAAAAACGCAAGTCTTTACTTGGGAAATAACCTCAAACGATGATACGCATAACGACTCATATGTGACTCATACTATGTCTTTACTCACTTCGAAGTCTACAGGGTGCCAAAAGACCATGTCTTACCTTTACCTTAGTAGGGCCCACACCTGTAGTCTGGAATCGCAATTCCTGAAATAAAGACGAACGAACACAAACGAATGACGGTCGCAACTCAATCCAAACGTAGTGTCATAACGCAAAATGCAAATAATATTTATTCACACAAATCACATGCTGGAGTCACTTCCTATGTCAACGCAGAAATAACCAGAAATTCAATATATAGTTCCTTTCCCAAGTTATCACTTCTCAGCTGGCGAAAGAATCCTACCACTGGTCCACGGATTTATGAACCAATCTAATCTACTTAAAATCACATCACTGAATACGATAGGTTTACCGAAACACAGAAATAATGAGTATCAATTGCTGACAACTTCACGTAACGATTAGTAGCTAATTTCCAATAGATATCAAGTCAAACATTAAATAACTCACTGCACATCACAAATATATATTACTAAACACTGTAAGAGGATTATCAACTAATGCTGTAGATCGTACCTGGTTAACTGAGAGGTTTCTACACTACGTTCACTGAACATAAACACAAGATTGTTCGAAGAAATATAAAAATTTCGGAATTTCAATTTATTACTCTGAATGTACACATTTCACGCTTTCGGCTATGATAATATCATAAGAATCGGAACAGAATTACTGTCGAAGGAACAAACAAATTTGAATCGCTGGTATACATTGTATTAGTTAAGCAGAACTGAAAGTTGCGTAGTCACATATAAATGTCCATAATTTCTATAATAATTAATAAATTTCGTTTATTTTTTCACAAGTTATTACCGAAATATTGTTATAAAATTTAGAAAAGTTTTGTTACAGAATTACTTACACGAGAGAAGTTCTAGTCCAAAATACATCATATAGAAAGAATCACTTTAACGTTATTAATTGTGTGACGTCATTACAGATGTTTACTACCTTATACAAAAGACGTTCTAAATAAATCTTGAAAATACAAAATAATATTATAAAATACGACTTTTTCATCGGAGAATAGTGGCTGGAGTTGAAACCAAAATTATCGGACCATGTCGAATAAATTAATATTTACTATTAGCATCAAAACGGTACGCAAATAGTCGAACAGACATGTTGCTAATTTGATCAAGTAAGGAAAATATGCGGTAGCTGTCAAACATGGCTAACCGGGAATTTCGAATAGATTTGGAAACTGGAGACGATAAATTGGCATATGATTATTAAAATCTAACGAACCGATACTTGTAATGTAAGAATTCGGTCAATAGCGGCCCCATACTGAAATTTAGAACATACTGTACATATTGATAAATAATCTCAAAACAAAAATATTAATTTAATACGGTGAAAATTTCGAAATAATTATGTTTAAAAGTCCTGATAGCACTTATATCGGTTCTAATTCTTCTTACTTCGAATAATATATTTTCCGGTATGGACGAAAACAGTCGAAATCGAAAAATGATACTAAATTTGGTGTTTATAATTACCAATCGTAGACAGGGCTTAGGAAGTACAGATGACGGAAAGCCCATGCATCTACCCGTCTCGTTTTAAAAATTGGAACTGAACTAACATGGCGTGGGAGAGCAGTTCTCCCAGCAAACGGAGAAGAAGGCTGATTCACACCAATCAGCAAAAAACAAGCCACGAAGCATTGACTAGGGTCCAATCAAAGACAAGCGTTAGATCCAAGTCATTGCTGCGTGACTAACGAAAACCTGGATGGATAACGATAAAAATCCAAAGCAAAATCCAAACGAAACACGCTCAAAGAGTCTAAAACCAACCAAAGAGAATGAGCTAAAGAGAACACACAGAAAGAAAACAAAACGGAGACTAGAAAATAAAAGGAGAGAAAATAAATATAAAAATGGAACAGCAACTAGGCTGTTACAATAACATATGAAGACCTTGGACTGCTTTTCGTTTCTCCTGAAAAATATACTCCAGTGGACTTGGGATGTTTTTTAATTCAGGTCTTCAATTGTATTTCTGAAAAAAGAATGAGAGAATTTTGATAAAGTAAGCATAAAGTGAGATATCGATCAATAGGTGCTCATGCTCCAATGAAATGTAGGCCAATGAACAGTCGCATTTGTGTCAATATCCACATTTCCATTAATTCAAATGGCTCTGGAAATTACAAGACAACTATTCCACATTTGACTCTAAGGAAATCATCAGCCATTTCGCCAAGATATTGGTTAGGTCTTTAATTTTTAGGGCGGTTCCCAAAATTTTGTTTTCTTCTTGTAATTTCATACTGTTCGTCCATTTGTAACGCAGGCTATCGCCTCAACTAAAGCAGATAGAAACTGATTTCAGATTTATTTTGAGCGACTTCGATTTATCCGTCCATTTTACTCTTTTGACTCTAAAGTTTGCAGGTTCTTTTTATTTGGTTACCTTTTCTCATTTAAATACTGAACGCTAATTTCACTGTACGCAATTCAGTATGTTGTCAGAGGATTCGCCCTAAGTTTATATTATTGGTGCTTGATTTCTTCTTTAAATTTATTTGTGCTTGATTTCTTCTGTAAATTATTTGTGCTTGATTTCTTCTTTAAATTTATTTGAAGGAATCAGCTGAGAGAGGGAGATTTGTACTTGGGGGATCGTCGATCTCACTGACCATGACTGGGTGTTGTGTACGGAAGTCAGTTCATGACGGAGTGTTCTGTACAGGAATGGCGTCGAAGTCCTGAGGCTTACCATTTAGGAACCTTCTTTGAAAAGGGGATATAAGAACTGGTGCTTCATTTAGACCAGTGCATGAATGCGGATGAAACTTTTTGGGGAAGTAGCAGAGATATGGACGCAATTTTTGTATATCTTGGTATTCTTGTTTATCTCTTTATGTCTCACTGGACGTTAATTTACGAATAGCCCTCGTATATGTAAATATACTCTGTCCTCGTGGGGGGTACACTCTTTACCTTATAATTAAGAGCTTTCGGGTTCGATCCCCGGTGATGTCACCTTTGTAAAATACGGTTTGAGGAACTTATTCAAATCCAGATCAGGCCGGTTGGGGTATATTTATAGGGTTCTCCTCGAATCCTCTGTAGTTGAGTGTCGTTCTTTCCCTGGTGGTTGTACTCACCAAGTTATGCCATTAGTGAGGGTAGTTTAACGTCTAAAAACAATAAGCCTTAAAAAACTAAGACCTAATTTTATTTTCAGAAAGCATTAAAAGCAGACCCCAGGCTACCACTAGTATTGTCTATTCCTTGAAGTGGTCCTACATATTCTTCGCCGGTACCATTCATTCACTTATAGGTACAAAACCGAACTGACCGATACTTAAATCGTCATTTTGGTTACCTTTCTTTCACTGAAAGATGGAAAGGAAAGAAGACGGACGGAATGTTCCATTAAGTTGTTATTTTCTTCTCTTGGTAGATTTTGTCTACATTTCTCTTGTTCGCTTTTTATTTGGAAGTTAAACGAAAGAAAAATACCCCTTTGGAAACCACAAAAGTATTCGTTTGAAATCACCTATTATTTCACTAACGTCTCTATTTTTTGTTCGTCTTTAAAAGATAATTAACAATCGTAAATACCTAAATGAATAGGAAAGAGAGAGGGAAAGAGAAAATAAGACCGATAGAGACTAACAAAAATCTTCTCAGAATTGAAACAAACTATGCTATTTGTTTGAGGTGAAGGGAGAAGGTAAATTAACTGAACTCGTAAATGTAAATACAGTATTGCCAACCTATTCTAAACCTTAGCACAAAATACTGTATAGCATTTTGAGACAATTTTGGTCGAGCGTAAGCCAATTTTGGTCGAGCTGTCATTTACCGTTATACAAATAATTTTATCTTATTTTATCTAAGGCATAGTAATCGTCTAATATTACGCTACTCATCCAATAAATATTACGTTTAATAATATTACCCGAGACGTGTTTAATTTGGTAATCCTGAAACTGGTAAGTCGGATAATACTTATCTCTCTATAACGAACTTCCCCAAACTTTGAATATATGGGAAATGTTAAAACTTGGCTTATGAAGTCCGCCATTACGGTCATTCCAATTTCTCAGCTAAAATAAACAATGTCAAAATGTCAGGTAGCTAATTTGATATGCGTTTGTAAGTGTTGTTGGGACCACTTTCGAAAATTTCATTGTTGCTAACATTTGTATTTTTTTTAAATATGACAAAACACAAGGAATTAGTACTGAGACAGGAAAAATATGACAAAACATAAAGAATTAAAATATGACAAAACACAAGGATTAAATACTGAGACATGAAAAATATGACAAAACACAAGGATTAAATACAGAGAAGTGAAAAATATGATAAAACACAAGGAATAAGTACTGAGACATGAAAAATATGACAAAACACAAGGAATAAGTACTGAGACGTGAAAAATATGATAACACACAAGGAATAAATACTGAGACGTGAAAAATATGACAAAATACAAAGAATAAATATTGAGACGTGAAAAGTATGACAAAACTCACGGAATTAGTTCTGAGACGTGAACAAGAAATGAAGCCGACAATAGCAAGAGCGACGGCTGCATTCCGTAAGAAGAAACTATATTTTGTATAATTAATAAAGACTTGACAAAAATATTAGGCCTAATTAAATGTTTTATACGGAGCAAAAATGTGCACTGTACGAAACAGAGATGAAATAAAATTGCAAGCCTTCGAAATGTGCAAGTGGAAGAGAATGGAAAAAGGTAATTCGACACAGAAAATCTTAATGAAGAAGTGCTGAAGAGAATAAAGATAGGTGAGAGACCTGGAGACGATAAAGAGGATGAAAAGAAACTGATTAGGACAATAGAAACGTAGATATTGTATACTGAAAGAAGCAACTCAAAATATGATTGCGGAGGTAAAAATAAATTTTTATTCCTACTTCTTGTCAGTGCTAAGGAAGGTGAATCGTTCTCTAGGTCTGAAAGGAAGGCCTTAGATCGTGATTAATGAAAAAAAGGTTTTAATTCTTCCATTTTCGGCAAAACACTAATGATTGATGTTTATGACTATTTTAAGGATGGTTCACATTATTAATAATCGTTAATTTAAAGATACTAACATGTCCTAAACTTTGATCGATGTACTCGTATTTCACGTCCAGCATTATTTTTTAAGTTCACTCTCAAACTTCTAAGAACACAGAAGTTTTTTTTTTTTTAAAAAAAACAACAAATTAACAAGGCCACCAACCATTCCCCTAATCTGGTAATCGAACCATATATAACTAACAATGCAATCAAATTTCGAAAAAGTCAATACTTGACCTTATATACATATATATATGCTTGACTACACTTCATTACTTGATAAAATTCTAATTAACACAAAACAAATCAATAATTGGTGTATATATACGTATATTTTATCAGTTTGTACTCTGTATGACATGATGATCTGTCAAATTAAGGACTTGAAGATCATGTTTAACCTATAAATTAAAACCCATGCATTTTGTTTTATTAAAAATTTATATGCATTAATAATACAATGATTGATGTGGTACATCAGCTATGGTGACTGCATGAGTGATTTCTCCATCTCTCTATTTTTTTTAATAAAACGTTTTCTTTCTAGTCTTTCGCCTCAGCCACCTCTTCCTGACACTTTCTTTTTGTAGACTTTAGTTTTTTCAGTTGTTTTCTTTTGGTACTTGGTTTTTTGCCTTGAATGAAGGCTTGAGCACGCGCGCAGTTTGACGCCAGAGTGTCCGGTTCTGCAGCTGTTGTTAGTGATCGGAGAGTCTGGCCACAGAGACGGCTTTGAGCTGGTGGACCGGAAATTTCACTATGTCTTCTGCTGCTCTTGGACTCCGACCGACCGACTTCTCCTTGCCTCATCTACCTTGGCTGGTATCTCTAGTCGACCTTCCCCCTTCCACTCTGTACTATTCCTCTCTCCTCACCCCACAGCACGTGAGTGAAGTGACCAGCTGTTACTCTACTCGCACGGCCGAGGTCTTCTCTCTCGCTCTTTTTTTTGTATCCAATCCAAAATCATTTCCTTTTAGGCGGCAATACTGTCAACTTAGTTATCAGGAAATATACATTATCTCAATTTTATTAATTTGATGACCCATAAAGTATTTATTATTACCTTTCACTAAATCTATCTGTCTGTCTATCTGCTTGTCGTTTTTTCGAATTTCCTAGCGGGCCAGTTCTCCGTGATCTAATGACGACTTCAAAGAGTCGGCGCAGGTTCAAATTAAAAACGATCATTTGGGAAAAACAAATACTACTTTCAAAAATTTATTTTAAGAATGTTCCGTTCATCGAGATACTTTCCCTTAACTTTTTTTTTTAATCCGTTTTTCCTTTTTCTAAAAAAATTCGTTTTCTTCTTCCAATTTTTGTTAGCAAAAATTTCCTGTATCTTTTTTTATTATTTGTTTTAGTAGAAGGTACGGAAATGTAGAATTTTCAAAATTTCCGATTTTCCCGAAAATAGGTATCCATCCTTTACCTGTCTCAGGGTTATCCATTATTATATTCCTATTTTTACTGGGGTACAAGAATGTAACTAATTACGCTACATACTTTCTTGCACCGAGCCATCGTATCTCAGTGGTAGACCGTTCGGGAAGTAGTGGGTTCGATCCCAGCAGCCGACCATTCTGAATGAGGTTTTTTCCTCTGTCACACCAGGCAAATGCTGGAATAGCATCTTTAACTTAGGCCCTGGCCGACACATTCCCGAACCCTTTCCTCCTCTCCTATCCCGGCCTGAACCTTAGATGCCTAAAGGCCATAAATAAAATTCAAATTCAAACATAGTTCCTTGCGGTTGGGAATTCAGTGTTCAACGTAAGCAACTGCGTTAGCAGCACATTTTCACATGCACGGGTGAACCTTGTCAATAGCGGTTTGAATATGTCTCCTGGTCCTTTTTGCACACTGATCTCTATCGTCTCCACGCATAAAGTGTCCAGATCATGTGGTTGCCCCCACAGAAAAACTTCCTACGGTGTTAAGTCTGAACTTCTCGTCGGCTACTCATTTCCACGATGTCCGATTACCCGGCCTGAAAAACCGTTGCCATGATATCAAAGCGAAATGGGGCGGTGCTCCATCATGCATGAAATGCACATCGTTACAAATTGCAACAATCGGATGAAAGTACGTTTCTAGTATGTGTATGTGCTTCTCTGCATTCATTGTTTCACGAAGAATGTACCGATCAAGAAGAGTATCACCACGCATACTACACCACACAGTCTCCGGCCTTCGAAAGGCAGGCGCCATTTCTGTTTAGTAACTGAACCCGTGTGCAGCAAATTCGAGTGTATAGTATCTTAATTGTTTTCACATCCAGTTTACCGTTCTCCACCATTTTTTATTCGTTATCAGTTATCGCCATACCTCCATCTTAGCTACAATTCGAGCACGATTAGAAACGGAGAACCTTGCTGCCATCTTGTTACTTCGTCGTTAGTTCTTCAAAAAACAAACAAAAATTGCATAGATCAACGTAAAGTAGACTATAGCAGTAAACTTGTTGATGTAACATCATTATTTACATACTAAGTCGAATAAAAGTAAGAATATAAATTTATATAACTCTATAGGCCATGCTGGTTTAGTGGTTCCCATCGCAGACTGCTTATCGTGGGTCCCGGGTTCGAGTCCTAACTCTGCCAAGGGATTTTTCTCAAAGCGAGAGGGTCTGGAACGGTGCCCGCCCAGCATCGTGATGCAATTGGGGAACTGCTGTGAATAAAAGGCAGTGGCGATCACAGTTGAGAGTTTCGGTTCTCTTCTCCCAACACGTCTGGTCAGCATAGGAGCAATAGACCAACTCCTCCCTCCGGGAGAGGAGTCATCCAGTAGTGGATTGAATATTGAATTGAATTACATATATATATATGTATATATATATATATATATATATAATAAAAAAATCACAGCCATATTCACCCTAACTCACTTCGACCTACAACCCACTATGGTGAAAAATATCAGTGTGTGAAACTCAGTCCCCATCTCTTTGGTGAATCTCTTTTATGTAACAACAGAGGATTGTTACTACGGTATCTTATTCAACACAGGAATAACTATGGAAGTGACTGTGAAAGGTAAGCCTGCTGGATGATTTATGATCTCTTGCGTCAAGGAAGGTAAATTGTTCGTAGCGAACCTAACATTCTTTTTACAATGTACACCAATCAAGTGTAATATTCAGGATAGGATGTGTTGCAGTGTGGTGAGTCACGGTGGGTCGTAGGTTCAGACTGGGTCACATAAGATTGACCCACGACCAACTAGCCCACACTTAACATGTGACCCACGGCCACCGACCCGCACTTAAAGCGTGATTCACTCAACTTACGACGCACTGACTTAGTCCATCTCTGATTCGCACATGCTACGTTGAACATGATTGCGCCATTGATTTTTAGGCCTACAGGGTGTACACTGGTTGGCATGTCAACAGAGAGGGAAAGTGACATAGGACCTAAACAGCCCATCAGAAAAATTCATCTGCACGTACTTCAAATAGGTCAATACGTAAAAGAACAAACATATTAATCTTTACAGTAATTCTTTATTGCATTACAATGGATCATTGCTTTCCAATAAATATATTAGACACTGATAAAACAAGTGAAGGGGAGCCCAGTTGGGAGACTGAGCATATATGCTACCACCAGGCTTCAGCAGCTAGCAGCCTATTTGGATGATCACTGTTTTGTTGGAAGAATTGGGGCGATACTTTTCCAACGACACCTCAACAACCTTTCTAGCCCTAGAAGACCCACCCCTGCGATCAAAATGATTTATCATGAGTATTGCAAACCATCTATAAATGCGTTATCAATATAATTGCCTCTAAATCTGTGCTTCACGTGTGATGTTTATGGTCACTCGGGGATAGCAAATATGCAATAAAGTGTCGCAGAGGAAGTTGATAAATGTCATACAAGATTGGAAACACTGACAACCGGACAACGTGACTGCTTCCCAATACCTAACATGCTAATACAAAAGAACTCACAACAACAAAATTTTCGTTTAATGCATCTTTAGTGACTTATCGCGTAATATGATTTACTTTTATCATTGTCACGGGCAGATTGTATGCTTAAAGTTGGAAACCTTGTATCTAGAAAATGAAGCCGAATTGAATCCATATGAACTTCTTTTCTTGTTTTGGTGTCAGGTATTCGTCTGTGAAATTTGTCCCACATATTAAGATACACCCTGTCTATATGGAGCTGAAAGAGAATTAGAAGCTTTTGAATTTTAGACATGCAGGAGAAATGGAAAGATAAGCTGGACAAAGATGATGCGTAATAAGTAAGTGCTGAAGAGAGTAGCTGAGGAATCAACAATACTGAAACAATAAAGAAGAAAAGAGAGAAACTGTTTAGGGCATTGGTTGCGCAGAGATTGTATATTGAAGAAAGTAAATATTCGTCTGATCGTGAGAGTTGACAGTCACGGGAAAACTGAAGGTCCCACGGGAAGGGGGGGGGGGCTTCAATGCTATAATTAAAAGCGTAATCCAATAAAATACCTTTATCTAACACCGCACTACTCTACTTTCAGAGAGAGAGAGAGAGAGAAACTAAAAATCTACCTCACTACTTCATATTTAATCTAGATTTCTCCAAAACAGAAAATCCCGCCAAATACAATTCTTAATTTTGAATATCTAACTAAGATGTGCACAAACTGCACATCATACCTATTTTACACAATTCGATTGGCCAATCTGAAAGGAAGTAATTATATATTATTTACAAAAATAAATACGCATAAATCTAAATATAAAAATTTACATAATATTATTATTATCAAAAGTAATGACACAGTCATTACACGTGTGATATGGGATTACAAGGTTTAAAAGGTGAAGCTGAAAACATTCATTGGATGTACACTGTCCAGTTTGGTTACCTATACTTTATATCTAAATGACTTATTCCAACATCGATATAACAAAAAATTTTTTACTCTGAAACTTTTAGGACAGAACCCCCACTATCGTTTCACACATATATGTGTGGTCTACAACATGTGTGTTACTTATTGGATCCAAAGGATCGTCTAATTTTGTTCTCACACAAGTTTTGAATATTTTAGAAATCGTTTCTTTGCTTGAGGTATATGAGAAAAAGAAGAAGGAACAAAAATTTTGGTCAAGGTGGATCACCTGGTCTGTTGTACTGTTCACATCGTGCTGTATTGTTTTCTAATATTAGTTTTCAATCTAGACTGAACGTTATCCCTAAAAAATGAAAGGATGCTTTTTGTTGTTCTGATCGGTCTTCTTCTCAGAAGCAAAAGAAAAAGAAACAAGACACTGAAACAGTAAGGTTTCCAATGTTGGGACAGTCGGTATTTGAATAAATGTGATTTTGTTCCTGAACGCAAAAGCAAAAATAAAAGTATACAACAATGCAAAAGAATTCTACCTGGCTGGCAAATTCTCTGTTTCTAAACGATATATATATACGTATATATCCTGCGTAGCGAGCTCCTGCGTTTCGGGCAGAGGCCTCATCCACTAGTGGATTGAATATGGCTGTGATTTATTATTTTATTATATATATAGCGTAGTGGATCAGTATCTACTGTATGCATCCTGTTTGTATGTACAGGGTCTCCTACTTATGTGGCTGTCAATTGTGCGAATGTGTCTTGTTTGTTTACTGTCTACCTAGGGGACATGACTCATCTGCTTGTGAATGGATGTGCACATTATGTGTATAGCTCTTGCCAAGTGGGTCTCAAAGACTCTTTGTGGGCTCAGATCTTAATAATAATCCTTTGAAGTGACCATTTTTTGGCCGGTCATCCATTCAGGAGCTGCAGCTTATAGTCTGTTTTCTTTTAACTGTATGGTCTTCATTTTCATATCTGCTTCTTGTGTTTTTGATTTTTGTGTATGTTCTTTTTGCCTCCGATTCCATTCGTTTTCGTCTCTTCCTGTTTTGCTTGTTCAGTTTGTGCATCCGAATCTTCTGGGTATTTTCATTTGCCGTTTTTCTTCCTCCAAAAGGCCAATCTCTAGCTGCGTTCAATTATCCTTTACTTTTGTGAATTGCCTGGGTGTATTCCTCATTTCTACTCAAAAGGTGTATTCTATTACGGTCTCTAGGATAATATTTGCATATAGGTGTTGGCATAGGCAACAGGTACGGCTGTCTTTCCTCTATAGCCATTTTCTGGTTTCAGTATCTAATAAGTTTTTCGCATTGGAAAGGACCAACCAACCAATCCTTTTCATTTATGTGGAAGCTAGTGACTAGAATTCTTGGAGTGGTAGTATTCTGCAAGTAGTTCGTGCCCCTTTTACACTTCGCATCAAAAAACTTGCGACAGCGTGTCTGGTAATCGTGTCTGGTAAACAGACCCCTCTTTCTTCGTCCTTCGTCACACCCATAGTAAAATCAGCAAATATCATGAGTACGTTATTTCGGTTGTTGTTGTTTGTTTTTTTTCAAAATAGACATGTATTAGTATCGAATTCTATCGATAAAATGAAAGAATAAAAGCGAGACGAAACAATATACGTAAGTTGACGGAGGGAGAAATTTCAACACACAATGAAAAATTGAAACCGATGGGTGCCTTCAGGCAAAGGCAGAGAAATTAGAGAGAGAGGGGGGGAGGGGAGAAAACAAGAAGATGGAGTACAGATAAAAATATGGAATTTAAATGTAGTAAAAAAGAACCTAACATTATAAAGTGCAGTGCTCACAAATCTAACAGCAAGATAGAAGTGACTTTTGGATTTTATATGTTTTTCAGGGCTATTCGAATATATAAAGGGCGCTTGAAAATTCATTTAGACCCTTTCAATATTGCGACCAAAGTTGATGGTCAGATTAAATACTCATGATTTCCAGTGGAGACACATTTAGGATAATGTCAAAAGTGTTAGACACATGATTTGTTTGTGTGTGGTTCGCCTGCAAATTCGGTGGGGCTCTTTGAACGTACTGGTTCAGAATAAATCATAATAATGAATTCCGCCAGGATTTTCAGATTAGCGTGTGTAAAGTCAAAATTGGGAGGGTGTAGGTAGCTTTACAATGTTTCTGTCAACTTTTGACCGTGAAAATAAAGTAAAAGTTGGAGATATTAGCAAGGATTTGGGGCTGACCCCCCTCCCAGTTGCCGGGGGTCTGGCGGAATCACTGATTGTAACAAACCATGTAGATACCGTGGTCCATATCTTCCATTCTAGACTAGTAATGTAAATTGATCATACAAAGAACATGAATGGATAATAATTTTTCTGCTTAATTTCTATCAGAAAGAGCCAAGATTATAATTCCAAACTGTATCAAAATGAAAAGTTCCAAATGTTCAAAAGCAATATTCGCATTTCCTATAGGCATACCAGACATTACATGTTGCACATTTTAAAAGTGAAAAAGGGAACACATAATATTATGTTGATAAATTAAATTATAGGATGGAAACGAATTTTTTGCCAAACTAATATAAAAATAATTCTTCTCTTGAAATAGCCAAAAAAAAGAGGACTATTTTCTACTCATATCTTAATATGTATCTGTTCCGAACATGCCACTCTAGATAACACCTTTTGTGAATATAACGCTTTAATAATTACAACATTAATGAACTAGTGTTAATAACAATTCGCACACATGGAATAAACCCGGCAGAGCTGAAACGGACCCCGACTGTCGATGGGTGCTGGTCAGGTTTTGGACTGTGTCATCAGGTTTAAGATTCGAACGCATTCTGACGCGGTGATTCGATGTGTGATTTGATGACCTGGAAGATGAAGGAGAGATTTTAATTGTTTCATTGCGTTTGAACAGTGTTTATTTCAGGGGTGACCAAAATCGGAGATGTTACCCCGAGAACACGAAAAATACGACGTCAAAATTCCCAGTTAAATAGATTTTCCAGACCGGGTCAATCGCGTTACCGGGTCACTCATGTTTGGGTCAGTCCCTATCACCGGGTCATCGAAAGTGACCCGAATTTGGCTGTGGAATACGCACAAACAGAGAGAGTGTGTGTAAATTAAGAGAAGAAATGAACATGAATAGAGAGAAGGAGAGGTAAAAGAAGAGAAAGAAGCAGCGAAGACACGATAACAATACATCAAGAAAGAGAGGAAGAGAGAAAAATCAATGAAATATATGAAAACAACATTATCATTATGCTAAACAGCACGCACACCTGTTTACTCGGATTCTGACCAGTGATACTTCGTTAAGTTCTCCACAGTCCAGAGATGAATCTTTGTTTGAATACTTCAGTGCTTGCGAAAAAGAAACTGA
>JAGDQP010021184.1:0-32121 GCA_022664845.1 Lepisma saccharinum | reverse complement strand
TAAGAAAACGCATATTACAAGAAGAGTTTTAGTTTGATGCTGGAAACATCACGACAGTATGTATCACTCTGCTAGTATAGTTACTAGTTAATTTGGATATATTTCTATGTCTCTTATTTAAATATGAAATCATTATTTATCAATTTCTAACTTCATTTAAATGTTCATTTGTACTTGAGTGTTTAGATCACGTTTTAGCAGTTCTTCGGTGAACGACAAGGAAAATCATAAACAAACGGAGAACCATAAACAAATGGAAACACATGAAACTGAGTGGGAACAGCTATTAACATTACTACAGAATGTTAGCGAAAATCCACCTCGTGGTGAGACTATATTCTGAAATTAAATTAGAGTTAAACAAAAAATAATTCAGTGCTACGTAGTATATTAATCCATTTGCTACGTTCGTTTTTTTTTTTTTCAATTAATCGAACTTTAAACTTCTATTTGTATTTTTTACAACGCAACAGACTACAGCATGTCTTTATCCAAATCTTTCTCCTTCTGCCCACGGGAGAGAGAAATAGAAGTTAGCGGCCCTAGATATAATTCATTCTACTATCCCGGCATTCGCCTGATTTGCCTTAGAGAATTCACGAAAAAAACTCAGTCAGAATAGCTGGCGTGAACAAGACTCATCCAGTACGCATGTGGGCAGTGACATTCACTATTAATGGTGTTGACTTAAATTAATCTTATATGAACCACGTAAGTAATATCAATTGATTTAGGTAAAAATAATTTATCTTCTTATTACCGTGTATATTTTTAACATTATTTATCTTAAAGTACTTCAATACATTTAGTACAGCGACTACTTTCTCTGTGCATTTTTCAATATGTGCTTTTATATTTTGTTATAATGTTTACAAAAAGGTTAAGCTTTATTAATACTTTCCTTACAAAAAAGTCAGTTTTCAATAGACGTATACGGCCACGCTGCTTTTCTATATTCCAATATGACCTCATTTATATCAGCACGCAACACATGTGTAAATAATTATAAATAGATTTACGTAAAGACAAAGACGTTTAATTATTTTCATTTGCCACAGTAGATCCACTCTTATTCAGTCACTGTGGTTCCTCTAATTCAGTTTATATATACCACTTTAAGTACGTATAATCTGGCAACACTACAAACTGCTGACGTTGGAATTAGCTTCTATGTAAATGATTCGACCTTTCGGGCCACAAATTTTGTCTTTCCTTTCATTTCTTCTTTAATTCTTTGTACTTTCTATGTGTAATTTTGAGTTAGTGTGCGTCCTGGAAGGCGACTCTGCGTCGGGGTCGTAATCGATACATAATAAATAATTTTATGATCCAACACTGAAGACCGTTACAGTCAGGTTAATACATTTTATTATTAAATTGTAAAGCAGAAACTGGAGTTAACAGAAGTGTGCGTCCTTCTACGACTGGAGCACTTCGAATTGACGCACAGTGGTTCGAATCCCAGAAAACATGATCGAAAATAGAAATGTCAGATTTTTTTTGTGATCATTCTAAAAATGTCATCCATCGTTGCTAACATTACGAGTAACGAAAAACTGGGACGATATCTTCGGTCAAGGGTATACGATTTGAACTTGGCAAGTTCCTGGGAGTATGACAATGAAATGGTTTTGAGAACTTAGTATAATACACATCATAAGGTACGGTATCTTGCAAATTAATTCGTTAAGTTTAGCGTGCATTATCACAAAATGAGGAGATAAAATTGGGTTGGAATTTGTTCTGTATAGTGTAGTATTTTAAGCAGATTGTGTAATTTTGCCGCAGTTTTAAGCTACCATTACTTCACAGCTGATGTTTGTGTTTTATTGATGCTCATTGTTCTTCATTGTTAATGAATTAAAAGCAGAGAAATCGAGAGGAGCTTATGAAACCACTTTTCAAATGTCGGCTAATTATTAATTAATATATATGTGTTTATTTCAGCTGCGACTTACTGGTTGGTATTTCTGTCTTAAGTGTGAAATGAGGCTCGAAAGCGGAGTAGTAAGAACACAGCCGCGATCTGTTGTTTCTGTCTTGTCTCATTTCTCAGTTTTGTGACTTTGAATTTATTGATAAGCCTCTCAGTTTTGTTCTGTCGTTGTTATATTTACAAAGCAAGATCAGCTAGATGAACAATTTGGATGTACTTCGAGAATGAATTGTGGACACCGATACATACGGGTGCCTTTCTGTATTTCAATCCGATTTTCTGGATGGATTCTCCACATTACATACAGACTGAACTGCAAAACAAGGCAGATTCCTAAAGATTAGGAACGAACTTTTGAAAAGAAATATCGTTCAAGAGGAATTCGGAATAGGAATCGGACTTTTTGCTGATGTCTCCCTAACCCGGATTCGCAACCACAAATGATGGGAACATGGCTAGGTGATATATTTCCGACCTATCTTTATCTGCATCTATCAAAGATGTGGTTAAAGTCATCATTAGTAGGTGTGTGTGTCGTTATTTTGAACGATATCAATTCCCACTATGAAAAATGTGGATGTGTTCGGCAAGTACTGCGTCAAAAGTGCAAAAAGATATGTAGCATGGTACAACAGGTATACTATATGCCAGTTTGCATGCCCAAAACTTACTCAATCTCTAATGTAGTCCGAAATTTCATTATATCTGTTATTGGCTATGCAAAGCAGCTCGAGAAATAAAGTTAATTAACTACAGAGAGCACCACAAGCAGAAAGGTTCCAGAACGAAGGGAAATGAAGATATATTCACGCGATTACTACTAAGCTCAGACCCTTTTCCAAACATCTTTGTTTCCAATAAAAGAAGTTTTTAATTACTATTAGAGGCAGAAGAGCTTTACGAAGATGATTTCATTTAATTGCTAATTTTGATTGCAATTTCAAACTGTACCAAATTTTGATTCAATGCTATTTTACTAGTACTGAGTTTTACAATTAGCAAACTTTTTCAATTCTGCAATATCTTGTCAACTAAAAAAAAAAATGCTTGAGGTGTGAACATTTTCTAGATCCATCCAGAGTTCACATTCAATTCGATTAAGTTTCTTAAACTATGTATTACAATTTTTGTAGCCATCTAAAACCATTTATTTGTATTCAAGTTATCACCTGAATGTGATTAATAAGGTAACAAAGTAGAATAAACGATCACGACTAATTTCGATCACGTTTTTTGAGATTTGCGACGATAAGGCACAGTTCAACTAACATCAACTTACATCACAGTTTCTTATGCATAGGCAACACAAATCGTGTTCTCATTTTCCAAATCTCGTGTAATCACACATGCAGAAATATTCTTACAATAGGTGCTCCGTCCTCAGTCGAGAACAAACGAAGTGTTCAGATTTTATCTTGACATCACGTATAATTTAGCCTTGAGTTGCTGCATGAAATGTAGTTGTAGACAGAGAAGTAAGTACACGCACTGTTGAAAGTATTGCCTCTTTACGTAATGACACATATTTTCTTACCTTCGTAAAACATGACTGTCCTCCCAATTAATAAGACCACGATTAAAACCCCAGCAAACTTACTGCCAACTCTGTTAGCTTTTCTGACAGTCTTGTTTCACGCCACACGTAAGTTCAAGTTATTAATGATTGCCACTAATTTTGGTATTGTGTGATTCTTGGAACACACTAGAGATGTTATAAATGAATTTGGAATTTCAGACCTATTCCAACACCTAAAAGAAGCTAGATATAATATCGCGGATATAAAAATTGTTACACAAAACAAACCATTTCATAGAAAATTTGGTACGTGAAATTGTATTTATATACGCTAAGACATTTACACCAAATTCACTTTCAAACATAATTGGTGGCGCAGACTTCAGAGCAGATGTACTACGTAATGACTGGAAATACTTGAAAAATTTCTCGTTTACAGCAGACAACATGGTAGTGCTTCTTTTTCACAACTTTAAATTTTTTTGCAATGATGGACTGTCAAGAGTTACGTGCTTATTTAAGATGTAGCTTCTTCCTATTATCTACCCCCTTTCTATCCTACCCGAGGAAGACCTTGTGATCTTCGAAAAGCATTGCAGTTAAAAATAAGGATACCTCAACGAATGGATACTTTTTGGTAAGTCAATATGTTACAAGCCTCTCCATCGTTACCATTTTTTTACACTACATAATTTACTTGCTTGAGATCAACGGTTCTCAACCTTTCGACAAACTTCTTAATGTACATAACGGAGAAAAACATAGGAATTTAAAATCTATACAGCAGAACTGTGTATACCCGAACCTAGTGAGATCGAGGTCGAAATGTCGGTAAAGGAATTGAAAAATTTCAAATCACCCAGAATAGACAATATTCCAGCCGAATTAATTTAACCGGGAAAACGACACTAATCAAGAAACTGCATAAATTGATAAGTGCTATATGGAGAAAGGAGGAGCTTCCAAAGGAATGGAAAACCTTAATAATAGTTCCGGTTTATAAAAAAGGCGATAAATCGGACTGTAATAATTACCACGGAATATCATTACTCCCAACATGTTACAAAGTACTGAGTAATATCCTGCTAACTCGCCTAAGCGTGTACGTAGATAAAATAATTGCAGATCACCAATGTGGATTTAAAAGATATAGATCCACGCTGGACCAGATTTTCGCCTTGAGACAAATCTTGGAGAAGAAATGGGAATACAATGGGACTGTTCACCAGTTATTCATTGACTTTCAAGAAAGTATATGATTACTGTGTTTTCATTCCTTGTTACCATTACTGTTTAACTTTGCGTTAGGATTTGCGATTCAGAAAATAAAAGAAGACAAAAAGGGACTAACATTGAATGGCTTGAATCAACTGTTCGTATACGTGGGTGATGTAGATTTAATAAGGGCGATACAGATGCACTACAAAGCAACACCGATGCCTTAGTAGAGGCGTGCGATGAGATAGATCTACAGGTAAACATAGATAAAACAAAATACATGATAACAAGCCGAAACACAGGGAATGAAGGAAATAAAAACATAAGAATTAGGGATGAGATAATAGAGAAAGTAAACAAAATTAAATACTTGGGAACATATGTAACAAGCAAAAATGAGGTCACGGAACAAATAAAAAGTCGCTTAGTATCGGGGAACGCATGTTTCTATTCAGTCCAAAAACTTCTAACATCGCGATAAATATCAAGGAAATTGAAATTAAAAATATACAGAACGGTTATTCTGCCGGTAATACTTTACGGTTGCGAAAGTTGGAGTACGACCCTAGCAGATGAACATAAATTACGAATGTTTGAAACTAAGATTTTGAGGAAGATATACGGGCCGATGACTGGAGAATGGAGGAGACTTCACGGACTTTACGACTCACCCGATGTTGTAAGAATAATGAAATCGCGACGACTAAGGCGGGCAGGCCATGTAGTTCGGATGGGAGAGAAGCGAAGATTATATTCCATCGTGCTTGGTATACCGGAGGAAAATAGACCGTTAGAAAGACCGAGACGAAGTTGGGAGGATAATATTAGAAGGAATCTTCGAGAGGTAGGTGTTTGTGATGAAAACTGGCTTGATCTTGATCAGGATAGAGTCCTATAGAGAACGTTTGCTACTGCGGCGATGAACTTGCGAGTTCCGTAAGCCATAGAGTAGGTAAATAAGTAAGTTCTCAACCTTTATAGACTATATGAGTCAAGTCTTTGGTCTTGCGAAAACGTTTGCGTTACTTACTGTGTTTTCATTCCTTGAGAGGACAGCCTGGCTTTATACAGGTAAGATAGTGATGTCGTCCTCGTAACGTAATAGTTTTAAAGCCAATATATTAAATGAATGCTTTAATTGACATTTTGTCGCAACGCTTCCATTTACACATTTTCATTTTAATAATCAATATCCTTGATTTCTGCGGTTAGCAAATTTCAAGTTAAAGCCTCTCAGAACTACCAACTTATTTTTAACTTAAAATATTCTACTTTATGTAATAATAGAGTGACTTACACGTGGACTCCAGTCGAAATAGGTTGAAATTTCGCAACAAATAGTCATGAAGTGTTAGAAACTGAAGATTAAGTTTTGGCAATGCTAAGCAACCTTCCCCTGAGAAATATTCTGTTGGAACTATATTTTCATTCCAGATTATTTCCTCTGTAGGATACAATGGCATTTCATTTAGAGCTTCCAACTGAGATGCACGTCGTTCATGACGAGATACCTGGAACAAATGAAAATATATAAACAAATGTATTTAGATTTACCACTACATTTAACCAAATATGTTAACTGGTTAAATGAAAATGATTTGACACGGTTCCCACTCATTTACCAAGATCAAATTCCCTGACTTTTCCAGGTCACTACTCAGAAATTTCCAGGTACCCCATTTTGTATATATATCATCATTCCATGGGAAAATAAAGATCACAGTTGTATGAAAATAAAGATACATCAAAATATTTCACTGTAGCCTCCAAGTAATTTCAAAAACGATCTAACATTAAATGCCTGCTGTAGCTAAATGAACTTTAAACAATAAGCTATCAAATTCCCTGACTTTTCCATATTTTCAGACATTTTTTAGTGAAATTCCCTGCCTTTTCCAGGACTTTTTAGTGCTAAGCTGGATTCCCTTACTATTCCAGGTTTCCCAGGTGAGTGGGAATTTTGAGACCAACAATTAGATTGAAATGCCCACACGAAGAAGTTGTCTAAGTCACTATCCAAACATATATATGCGTTAAAGAGTCTAAAACAACTATTTCTGCAAAATATCTAAAAATGGTCTACTTTGGTTTAATACATTCTCCAATTTCATATGGCACACTCTTTTGGGGGAATTCTTATTGTGCCAATAAAATATTTCGCTGGCAAAAAAAAAAAAAAAAAAAAAAAAAAAAAACAGATGCATTAAAGGACTACATAATCTCGATTCTTGTAGACTTGCCTTTCAGGAGTTGGGCATTATGACTTTGCCTTGCATATATGCCTTCCAATGCCTGGTATTTATAAAATATAATACGGACTTATATACTCCACCATTTGGTGAACATAATCATTCCACAAGATTTGGTTCAAACATCCGACCCCCTTAATCCCGTTTAAGTAAAATTCATCAAAATTACGTTAGTAACGGAATAAAATTGTATAATCTTTTGCCGTTAAAAGCAAAGCAACTAAATACAAAATTATTTAAATCGTACCAAAAACATAACTTTCTTCAGTCTAGTTCCTATAACATTAATGAAATAGAGGTCTTTATCAAAGATAGAATGAAAAATTGACCCCTTGTTGTTCATCCTGTTGTGGGTGAGGTCACACAGAGCGCAACTGTATTGTAATTGTGTTTGGTCCTGCTGTAAGTGTTTATTGGAATTGCTCATGTGTGCCCGTATGTTTTACTGGGGTTGATTAATGTATTGTGTTTGACTATCATCATCTGTTATTAATCTAATTACGATTTATACTCCATTTTACTATGTCTATTTAATGTATGTAAGCACCTGTCTATACAATCATGTATTCTCTTTTTATGTATTTTGACGATGTTGATAGTAGTTTGCACTGATCTAATATTGAATAAGTAAATTGAATTGGATTGAAATTGAAATATAATTGTCATTTACAACCTGTAACAATGTTTATCTAGCACTGGCTCCAGGAAACGACTTTTTACAAACCAAATGCAACTTCTCTTTCTTAATTTGGGTACTAGTATTGCCGCAACAAGAAACTAAACCCTGATTACGAAAGCATGTTTAGCAACATCGACTGAGATCTATATAATTGTATTATGGATAACTTTAAGTGTCAAAATTCCTTTGCTTGTCACTGGAAATGAGATTT
Source organism: Lepisma saccharinum (assembly GCA_022664845.1). Taxonomy (NCBI): domain Eukaryota; kingdom Metazoa; phylum Arthropoda; class Insecta; order Zygentoma; family Lepismatidae; genus Lepisma; species Lepisma saccharinum. The sequence continues at coordinate 24,312 of JAGDQP010021184.1, read as the reverse complement.
CGAAGATTTTTTTTTCAAACAATATTAAATATCTTTTCAAAAGACATTGCACATTGAACGATCTGGCAGAAACGTTAAATCGCGTGGACAGGTCATATAATCATTACGTCATTCCTGCTAGTTCCATAATGACCTCGCTGTGTGAATTAAAATTAACTCCCAAGCTTTCGAGCCCACTCCGGGTTCATTATCAAGGAATAAAGTTTTGGCGTAAGTAGAAGGTAAAATACAGGAATGAAGATGGCTAAAAACTTCCAATTTACTTTCATTTCAGAATCGCCAACTTTGTATCTCCACCGTAAGATCACGTGATGTGGATCCAATGTTGCCAGTTTGTGAAGGAGGAAAATCAACGCCTTTCTGGTTTCTGTACTTCTCGCAATAAAATCTTTACAAAAAAAATAACTCAATTTTTATTGAATGTGCCCGCGTCTATTTTTTTTTCTGTTAAAACCATTAAACGTTGTTCTTTCTGTTTTATTTGTGAATGATACGTGATTCAGTGGATATTTGTCTAGTTACAGTTTTTTGAAAGATTTTATTCCACGAAGAAGTACAGAAAATAACCAAAACGGCGTCAAACTGGCAACATTGGATCCATTTGACATATCGCCTCGTATGGTGGGGATGCGAAGTTGACGATGCTGAAATGAAAGAAGATTAGTAAGTATTTAGCCATCTTCATTCTTGTGAGCCACCTTTTACTGACGCCAAAACTTTGTTCCTTGATAATGAACTCGGAGCGGGCTCGAAAGCTTGGAGTTAATTTCACGCAACACAGCGAAGTCGTTATAGAATTAGTAGGTATGCGATCTGAAACAAGTTAAAGTGAGCTTCCAGTGCTCAGTTTATACTGCATATATCTGAGAATTCAGGGCTCCGTTATTCATGAACCAAGAACAGACACCAACTGCTTATATTAAATTTATTAACAATTTTGAATACATCTATGATATAAGCCCAGTAGATATTTATAGACATAACAGCACTTCTCGCAAATTTCCCAAACACTGATTTCCTGAACATTCCGTAAGATATAGGGACAGCTTAGTAGTACCACAATACAGAACATCACTATTTGCCAAATCTCATTTCTACATGAAAATAGTCCCGGTTGTCCGAATGGTTAGCACAATTGTTTTCTATTGGTGCTTCCGCGTTCATACCTAAAAAAAAAAAAGCTGGCAATACCGTAGGAAGATAAAAGTGATTGAATACTCTGTGACCCTAGCCTAGTTACTACTTGTCACAGTTTGTTTGATGTTCTAAATTAGTGTTTCCCAGTAATTCCTTTTAAACGAACAAATACGCTTTATTTCGAATACTTACTTATGGATGGAGATTGAGATTTGATGAATAACTGAAATATGAGTTATCTGACACACACTGTAGAATCTGTGACAGATCTATTATGAAATTATGTAAAAAAAAAACCACACACACACTTTTGTAAATTTTATTATATATGGGTCTTTAAGTAACTATGGACTTCGGCACGTCACGATGATATGAGTACAATGCAGTTTAAAATCCACTAACGTCCATGCCCCAAGCGGGATTCGAATCCGCAACCTCATGCACGGCGGCCCAGCACCCTAGCCCACATGGCTACCTAGGTAGGCTATGAAGTTACGTGTTCACGTTGGCGCAATAACATAAGACTCAAGGAAATATTACTGTGTATGGTAAGATTAAAGGATGTTTCTTATTACGACAATGAAAATGATAGCGGAAGAGAAAGGTTAGTTACTGATCCGAACATGAAGTTTTATGGGACAGTATAAAATATTATTATGGAACTATACATTAAGTAAAATTATGATTTATATAACATGGTAATTTTGTGATGTTATTAATAATAATAAATCCAGGTTTCTGCTCGCATTCCAGGTCTTTCCAGGTTTTCCAGGTCCAAAATAAAATTCCAGGCTAATTCCAAGTTTTCCAGGTCAGTGGACACCCAGTTTACCCTGAATAATTTTATAAACAGGAATTGAGATTTGATAACATACTGAAACATACTGAATTGTCTAATATATATAATGGAATCTACAAGTGACATTTACTATGAAGCTATGTATTGATGCCAGAATAACATATAAGACTGAAGAAAATTATGATGTGTATGATAAGACGGGAGAATGTTGCCCGGAGAATTTGAATAAAATTATGATTTTTTACATGTAAGACTGTTGCTGATTAGTAGAAGGTTTAAAGTAGTATTGTTTCGATTAGACCCGAAGACGAACAAGAAGTTTACGTGTGTTATGATGCAAATATGAATTACTCGGATTAGCTACTACTTCACCAAGTAACAAATTAGAAACAATCACAAAACGATTAAATACAGAATAAGATGTATAATGTATAAGATATAGATAAAAAAGAGAAATTATGTTAATACTAAGCAAATATAAGTGACAAACTACACAAGAGTTAAAAAAAAAAGAAAGTGGTTCTCTATGTTCATAATGCACTACGGTTATGGGCCGTGGTGGCTCAGCGGTGGAGTGTTCATCTCTGATGAGTAGGGTCCTCAGTTCGATCCCTGTTCGTGCCATGTGGGCTTTGTGGTGGACAAACACCATGTGCATATGTGCATAAGTTTTCTCGGGGATTCTCCGGTTTCCTCCCACTTTCTTCATTCCACTAATTCTCCCATCATCGTTCATTTGGCCTGAGCCACAATTGCCAAACAAAAATGCAAATTCAAATTTCATATTTGTTACTTTCTATGGATTTGGATGTACATTTTATTAACATACCACGTCTATACTAAGACAATAACGGAACAATGCAACGTACTTTAAAAACTTGCAACAACAAACAAGAACGTGTGCAACAAAGCTGAAAGTCTGCAGCACAGTTCCTACTTACAATTTGCTAAAATATGCAACAAAACTGCTATGTTATATTGGCAATTTTACAAAATATACTCTTGTGTTCGGATAAGTCCTGGTATTCATATTTCGTAGTTAACTTGGAAAGCTGAGTTAACCCAGAGGCTGCTGCAGACAAGTAAAATATCTAATCTGCAAGGGATTGACCACAGCTTCAGTTAAAATTCTACGAGGTGTATCTATTAAAAAACGAGACCTGCATTACAATTCTAATAATTGATCCCTTTAATGTAGTTCCCATTCTCACTTGTACACTGATGCCGTCTTGTTTTCCACTGGTAGAATGCGTGTAGCAGACCAATTCCTGTCAGCCGTTTTTTTTCTTTATTACATCAACTGACTCAAAACATGTTCCTTTAAGCACAGATTTCGTTTCAGGAAAAATATAAACGTCACAGGATGTTAGATGTGGCGAATATGTTGGATGTTTCAGTGGGAGGGGAAGGGGTGATGCGTGTGTCGGCCAAAAACTGCTTCAAAGAAATTTCCTTGCGGTTGCGTTCTTTTCCCTCTGGTGTGAGAACCCTAAGGGCCATCTTGAGACGAACTTGTTCATGTTGAGATCACGAGGCAAAATTTTCCACGCAGTGTCTTTGTCAATGCTTCAGCTATGATTCAGACATTGAGTTGGCGGCTTCTCGAACGAGTTGGTTGATTTTTTCAACATTTTCTTCGGTCCTTGAAGTGGAAGGTCGTTCAGGGCTTTCATTGTCTTCCAAGTTCTGACGCACTTCACGGAACAGTTTGTGTTACTAGAACACACGTGAACAAGACATGCAGTTTTCCCATACACCTCAGTAAGCATTTGCAAACATTCCGTTCGATGCTTTGTTCAAAAATTTACCAAGTGGCATGTTGCTCAAACTTATTCCGGCACACAACAGAAAACACAACTGCTTTAAACAACGACTCACAATTAACTGAACGGCCGAGCGTGTTGATGTTTGTCATGCGTGTTCAGACACGTCTAAGGTCACCGCCAAAGGTCACACATTTGGTTCTCAATGCTTTTTCTAAGAGGCAAAACGCAATTTCGTTTTTTAATATACACACCTCGCACAACAAAACGTAAATATAGTCATACGTTAGACAACGGTAGGATATACCGAGCATGGAAAAGCGACAAAACTGACGAATTATACAAAATAAAATTGAAAACATGTTACTATACTTACATAATACACTCAACGTTGTTTGTAGACCATAATTATACACAATTTCACTCACTAACTCGCCCTAAAATCAGTAAAAGTGATTTCCTAATTTCATGGCTCTTTCATAATGGTTGCCGGTACGTAGGCGAAACAAAACAATCAAAGTAATAACTAATAATGATGGACGAAACGGAACATATACATATATGATTATGAACAGAACATAAAATCATAGCGCTGTTACTGAAGTGAAAATAATCGCAGTTACGGTATTTTTGCCGAGGCACGCGAAATAAATTTGAAACAAAGCTGTTATTGCAAATTTTTGCCGATAGGTTGCAAAGAATTTGCTACTGCATACTTACGTTGACAAACCAATGTGGAATGTACAGCAATCTGCCGAAAACTCTATCTGGGTGCGCCACAAATAAAAGTGAGAAACGCCATTAGGTAATAAGTTACTCATGTTGCCTGTTTGTTACTTACCAGTAGTTCCAAGAGAAAATCTAGATCTAATCTGATCCAATTTTCTATATCCTGTTTATCAGGAGGAGGAACTAGATTCAAATAAGCAGCTATTTCGTGGAGCTTCTCTTTCCTAGCAGAAAATAAATACATAGAAGATAAGAACACAATTCACGTATTTGCTGGTAACATAAACTCACATACACACGTACTTAGTTATTTATATCGTCACCTACTCACCTTGTAACCAGAAGGTACTGTGTCCACTTTTTTGGACATCAAGGTACTGTGTCCAAGTCCTTGTACTGAAGGGCATCAACTACAAAAATAATATCTCACAAAAGACCTCCAAGAGGCTAGAAATATTAGAAATGAATTTATACAGACTTTAAATGGTATTTCAAACTTTAAAAACTGTTTTTTCTCAAAGCTAGCAAAAGTGGACACAGTACCTTCTGGTTCCAAGGTGACGATATGTATTCTAAAAGAATGTAGCAAATATTATCCAAATAGTTCCTATGAAGGGTAGCCGGAGAAAACAAGAATGTCACAAAACAGATTTATTGAGAAAATCAAGTTATAAAACTTTAATCGCTTATTGTTTAACCAGCTTACCAAATATGTAATATTTGCTCGTACGGTAATTTATGAGTTTTAATGCTTCGTTCTTTGACCCGTTTTGTAGTTCTAACGTCCCCCAAGAGAATGAGCTATACAGCACAAAATCGTTAAAATGAATATTCCTTGTTGCTTCCCGTTACCCTTCATATATTGATATAACAATCTGAAGTATATGAGTTTATCTCAGAAGCTAGAAATACAGTAACAGAAAATCGCAAAGTATAATAAATGTTTATTATTTCAGTGACAGAGCAAAAGTACCGCGTTTTTCATATTTTTAATATTATTGAAGAATACTTTAATTTGGTATTTTGGTATTTTCTCACTTTTACAGGTACAAGGAGACTCACTAGAAAAGTTTTGAGGTTTGGATAATCAGATATGTATATTTACTATATTATCGTTTTACAAAGAAGTCTTTGCCAAACCAATCCTCGCAAACTACCTCTGAAAGCACTTATGCCACTCAAGCTCCTCTTAACTACCTCTGAACAAAAGTACTACAAAAGTACTTTTTTCACGAATACTGGCTCGACATGCTATTATTGATAATCATTAGGCTGTTTTATTCCGCTCATGTGTCAATTGTTAGTTCTAGTAAATCTGTAAAATTGCCTCCTGCCAGCCTTCTTGTTGTAAATACGGCTGGGTGAGGACTTGACATCGTTTAATTGTTCCAATTCTTTGATCAAAATTTGTTGCGTTATTGGACGATATATCTTGACTACGATGAATGGAAGTACCCTGGAGAAAACAGGTTCAGAGTGTAATTGTTATATCTCAATGTTTCGTTTCATATTGATTTTTGCGATACACTTGTTATAAATCTGATAGTGACAACAAAATATGTTGCTACGGAATATTTAAGTTTCAAATAGTCGAGTTATTTTCCTCGGAGACTTCAGGCAGACTACTGATGATAATGGATGTGAAGAGATGATGATAATGAAGATTACAAGACAACAAGGATTAACTCAAAAAAACGAAGTATTTTATAAACAAACTGAAGAATACTTAACGATAACTGAACTAAAACAACTTCCAAGATAAACGTAATGGTTTGAGTTCTATTCCATCTTTATGAACTTCTTTTTCTAAAACTGTGAGATAAGATAGAAACGTCAAATGTTTATTTACGACAAGAAGTTCATGGCGGATGTACACGTAAATTAAGTCACTATTATAAATTAAAATTAAATGTTTTGCTCCAAACAAATATCTTCTATAATACGATGTCTTCCACAATTAGTCCATCCATTTGCACCCAACTAGGATCGTGAAACTTCATCAGAACCAACAGCAGAAGAAGATCACAGTCTTTCAACAAAACCTGCTGGAAAGGAATGTATGTGTTAAGACCTTAAGAGGCTGAAGACTTTTCACAGAACACAATTATACTGTCAATGGCAGAATTGACAATACGATTCTCTTTGCGAAATAATTTATTATCAGTTAGAGCCATCGACTAGACCATACAACAGATAGGCATCTTACCTTCCCCCTCCCCCTCAAAAATACTATTGAGATGCCTATAAATATTCTAATTAATTGAGGAAAATGTATTAATTTCTCACCTTATTTAGCCTCTTTAGTAGAGAAGCAGTAGTAACTAAAAACTGAGAAGGGGAAGAGGGGGGTTATCGCCTAACCTGTTTAATGCTTATGCATAAAAACTTTTAAATACCCCTAGGGAGAAGTTCACGGAGAAAATACACTACGTGACCAATGTGCAAGGGTATAGAAAATGAGAAGTCCCGCGCATTAGAAAAGGAGCTGAAATAAGAAAATGTCGGTGAATGTTTTTAACCTATGTAATCGTTTACAGTTACGTTTGTAACGTATTATGCCGGAATCGTGATCATTGGTAATAATGTATATTACATTTGAATATTTACGTGCAAGGATGTACATGGGAATCTGAAATTGAATATATTGTGCACGTAACTTGTATGATGGTAAATATCGTTTGACGCTTAATGTGAAGTTCTCAAATGTATTGAGTTTCAATGCTGTTTTGCTCATATAATAAATCTATTTATTTGAACGTCTTCTGTAACGAATCTAAGCTCTTGATTATTTACGTCTTATTTCTGTGGGAACAAATATACATTAGCATCTTAGCACAATGTAATGTAATATACTTTTCTCTTTGAATGGTATCCTAGTCGCTCCACATTTCCACTCTCACTAATTACACTTCTTTACCATGATCATGCCTTATCGGTGAAAGCTAGCCACTATATCATTTGTGAAGTTTCTGGTGGCAATTTTCATTTGTATGCGTATGTGTGTGGTCTACTTAACTGACCTGCACATGTAAGTAATCTCTTCTTCTACTTCATTTTATCCTTTATTTATACATATATCGGCAAAAGTATCCGGGCACCAACGATTGGTATTCTCCGTGGCTACAACGCGAAAACGGAGCTCCTTTAGATGATATTACGACAATTACTTTTCGGCTTCTACTCTCTACTAGTATCCTTTGGGTAAACTACTACTGGTATTCGCTTAAATTCCTTCCGTAGTACATCGAACAGCTGACAAGTAATAATTGGTCGAATATAATGAACATGCAGTTGTCACTCCAGCTCACCCTAAAGATGTTCAAACGGGTACCTTGGACTAGTCAGTTAACTTCTTTGCCATGTGTATAAGTGCGTTATTGTGTCTGAACAAGAAACAGTGTTCCAATACGTTGCACAATGTGGATAGAACGGAATTGGCAAAATGTCTTGGTATGCACTAGTGTTTACAGACAAAAAACAAAACAAACCCCGTGGCACCCCGCGACAGCCCATTAAGAGCCCAGACCTACCAGCCGGCTTTGACACGACAGCCCATTAAGGGCCCAGACCTACCAGCCGGCTTTGGCACTCATGCCGTAGAGGTGAGATGTGGTCAGCATCTCGGCTCCTTCTCGTCGTTAATGCCGGTTTTCGTGACCGGTGTCCGCTACCTCTTTATTCAGGTAGCTCCCCGATTGGCTTCACGACGCTGGGTGGACGCCGAGTGTTTACAGACGCGAACACAAAATCCAATGGGTCCAGACCAAATCAGGAAGAACAGCCACAGACCATTAATGCTGAGGCCTCCAAATTACACGGTCGACACAACACATTCCTGTAAGTATTGCTTATCATACATCATCTAAAAAGTCATTATCATTGCTTATCATCATCTAAAAAGTCCAGAGACGTCCGTCGCAGCTGTGTCAGATCATATACAGTGATTCATCGCTCCACTGTATCTTTCTCTATTGATCCACGTCAAAGGACTGTACTGTTTGCATCGTTCAAAACGAAGAAAGTCATTGCAAACGCTTGTGAGGCATAGCACGAACGTAAAAGCCATGAGCAAGCACCTCCCGGAGAATAGTTCGGTCATTAGCATTTGTAAGGTATTTGCGATGGATGCTCAGGCTGACCAACAATTTCTTTTGACATGCTTGAGAGTTTCCCAAAAAGCTCGAGTCTAGATGTTTTGTCTAAGCAACGGCACCACATCACTCGTTCAAATAATGTTAGACAATTTGCATTGCAAATATAAAATCAGATATCTAACTTTGAAATTAATTCTTGAAACTTCGGATTCTAGATATGAAGGCTCACTATAGACAGTTCAGATATATCTTCTTCCAAGTCCTCAACAACTCAAAAACCACATTGACGGTTTTTTATTATTTGATTTTTTTTAGATTCGAAGGATCTAACTCACTAGGAATTAGAAAATAAAATAAATGTAATGACAGAAAAATAGACAAAACAAAAACTTACGATAGAGATCCAAAATGCTTCAATAAAGTCTCTCGAGTATCAACGCTGGCAACGTTCGCCAATGAGAAACTTCTTAAGTCAGGAAATTTAGCAAATGCTGCTTTCTGAAAGAAACAGAATATTAGTGTTACACCAAATGTACATAATAGGAATAAAATATATTTTACTAACTAAATCTACGGTCTACGGAACTCGCAAGTTTATTGCCGGAGTAACAAATGTTCGCCATTGGATTCTCTCCAGAGCAAGATCAAGTTAGTTTTAACCACGAACGCCTACCTCGAAGATCTCTTCTAATATTGTCCTCCCAGCGCTTCTAAATATATATTTACTTACAATGTCGATGAACACGGTCTCCTACGTGTGGGACACTTTCTTAGTATAGTATTCATCTCACAGGTCTGGGTGCTTATCGCGCACAATTATCTGCGAGCCAATGCCAAGAAATGTGTGAAGTGGAAAAGTTAATAAACTACGACAGAAAAGATGATCGAGAAAGACAGTAAACCTTCTGTGCATCTAACACAGTACTTATTTTCTTCAACTGTTCATAGTTCCTAAGAAATCTCTTTAACACTTTTCAATATATATATCACTAACACGAAGAAAAGACGGAAGTGCAATTTAAAGTAAAATTATGATAAGAAGAGAGGGATTACTTACAGCTTGTTTTATAGGTGAACACACTAACACTTATAAGTACAAAAATTTTATTTCGCTGAATTCGGTGAACACCTTCTTCTTGCTCGGAGAGTAACAGACACACACGTGAGTAGAATAAAGACTAAGAGGACAGTGGTGCCACGCAGCAGACGACGCATCAAGTTTGGAGAACAACTGACTGTTATGTAGCGCATGGATTTGCAGAGCGTGAAAAAATTGGCAACTGTACAGCGTGTAAGTCCGGGAGGAAATTGTGGAAGGAAAAGTGTTGAAAATGCAGAGCAAACGGGTGTTTCAGAGTTATTGAAGGTTAAGACCAGGATATATTTTCGCGTTTAAACCATGAATAAAGGCACCCTCCCACAGACGGCGTGTTGAGGTGCTGGTCGTAAGGGGGTAAAATGTGGATTATAGCTACCAGGAAAGAGAGATCAAAATAAATGTTGTGAGAGTCGGTGTGTAAGGAGACTGGGGCATCTGGTTTGTTGATAGTACAGAAGTGACGATGGTTATTAATACGTTTGTTAAGAGCACAATCTGTTTCTCCCACATAAAAGGCATCACAGAACTTGCAGGTTAGGATGTATATAACATTAGGGGTGTGGCATGTACCCTCGAGATTTAGGGTGTACCGGCCATTAGCAGTATTGATAGTGACTGTGGAAGAAGTGATGAAAATGGAGCAGGTCCTACACATCTGGGTCTCTTGCATATATGGGCGCCGGTTTGGGGTGATGGTGAGGAAGGATACGTATAGATCAAGATTAGGGGGATGCTGAAAAACTAATCTCGGTTTTGTGGGGAATACTGATCTTGTGTCTGGGTCAGATTGGAGAATGTAGAAATAAGTGTGTAATCTGAGAAGTCTGGGAATTTGTTTGACCTAGGTTAGTTTAGGATAGAACTGGGTGATTAGAGCCGGTGGGTTGGGATTAGTGTTCGAGATTTGAGTGGGTTGAATGGGTGAGGATGCACGGCGAATCTGTTTGGTTACAAGGTTAGATGGGTAGCCTCGGTTGACTAGAGCCTCCTGGAAACGTTGGTTGTACGTTCCAGTAGCAGAGGTGGTGGAATTAGGCGTTGTCCTCCGAGTGCAAAGGAGAAATGAATCGCTTTATTGATGTGGTAAGGGTGTGAACTTGAGTAGTGTAAATACTGCATGTAGTTGGTAGATTTTATGTGAACGGAAACAGTGGTGTTGTTTTTTATGGTGATGTCCACGTCAGGGAATGTGACTGTTTTGTTAGAGATGGTCTAAGTGAACTTGACCACACAGAATTGATTCAGCTGCTCTAGGAATCTGTTGAAACTGGTTTCACCATGAGTCCATAGCATCAGGATATCATCCAAAAGCCCTTATCCAAAGTAGTGGAGTAAAGAGTTGGGTTTGCAGGAAATCATGTTCGAACTTGCCCATAAGCAGATTAATATAAGAAGGTACCATTCTTGTACCCATGGCTGTGCCTCGGATCTGAAGGTAATGTGTGTCGTCAAAGGTGAAGTTGTTACATGTGAGAACTAGGTTGGCCAGGTTAAGAAGGAAAGCTGTGGTAGGGGTATGAGGTTTGGGCCTCTGGTTAAGGAAGAATTCCAAAGCTGCTAAGCCATGGGCATGAGGAATGTTGGTATACAAGGAAGTAACATGTATGATACAAAGCAGTATGTCAGAAGGAAGAGGCGGTAATTTACGGATGATTTAATAGGTGATAGGTACGATAAGATACAATGAATTTTATGGGCGGTAACTGCATAATAGGTGGTAGGTGTCGCGTATGTAGGCAGCAAGCGCTTGAACATGTGGTTGAAGGAAGGAGTCAATAAGGGCGGAAATACGTTCGGTAGGAGAATTATAGCTGGCTACAATGGGTCTGCCTGGGTTAACTGGTTTGTGGATTTTCGGCAATAGGTAAGAGGTCGGGGTACGTGGACTGTCCAGGGTAAGGTACTTTATGGACATTTCAGATATGGCCTCACGAGGACCATTTACGGGAATGAGATCAGAAATTTTCTGTTGGTGGATGTAGGTTAGGTCAGTGGCGGTAGGTTTGTAGGTGTTGGGATCGGATAGTTGATGGCAAGCCTCCTGGAGGTAGTCAGCTTTGTCTAAGATTACTGTAGCGAACCCCTTGTCCGCAGGGAGGACCATTATGTCATGGTTCTCGCGTAGCGCTACAAGGGCTTTGCGTTGGTTGGTCATCTTATGTATAAACTCACTATTGGTGCTTGCAGAAATAACTCAGGAGATGTATCTTCTTATCATATATATATATATATATGATGGTAAAAAAGGATGAAAAGAGGTACTTACATATTAGAATATCAAGAAGGTGAACAGGAACCTCACAAACACAAAAGAAAAGCAGCAACGTTTCGCAAAAGCGTTTTCACATAGTAGGAGAGAAAATGGACATATTTTTAAAAAAACACACAAAATTTCTTTTTTTCTTTTTAAATGCTTTAGTTGTTCGGGAGATTTCTTTGGTTGCATGGCCGAGTGTTTCCCGGCCAAGATCAAGGGAGCCCAATCATCGATAGAGAGTGATAGGAAATGGTCTCTCTCTCACGACCCGAAACCGAAGAATTTCAATCGAGCAATTAATAGCATATATTCTTTTTAATTATTAAAGCGCCCTCCCATTAGAGAAAGAATCTACATTAGAGTTTTCTTTTTTCGTACTCTGAAGAAAATATTATTACATTTCTAATTTTTCTTACAACACCTATATTTGAAGGATTTATTCCAAACTCAGATAGTTATAGGTAAAATGTATAAATATACAGGCAACGCTGAAATTTTAACCTCTAACTTAAATTATCAGGTTAATAATAGGCTAGAAATAGGCAACACAGATTGAATACATATTAGCACAGGACAGGCTTTAGCCATATTACATGATGACAAGTCAAACACCGGCCAGCTTTTCTTTATGCACGAATATAGTAAAACAATAGGTCATGATAGAAAACCTTTGTTTTTCACTGTCACCTTTTCACGACGTGAAAACACCAAGAACGCAATCAATGTTTGCTTCTTTACACTACGCATTTGCTACATGAGCCAGTTTTATAAGTCAAACAAAAACGCAAGGTACTCACGTTACTGTAAAATCCAGATGATCCTACTCTCATCGATCTGGATCTCTATCCAGGGAAGATTGTGAAACTCCTCCACATAGTCATCCACACTCTTAAGTAACCATCGCAGGAGAAACACCAGACGACCACGCAATTTCGGAATCGTTCTGAAATACTTCACTCCTTTCCAAAAAGAAAGCACGAACGCGATCTACGCTTTCCTTAGGAAACAAATCCCGAAACACGTGATCTTCGCAATCCTGACACGCACGAAAATTCGCCCATTCACAATTAATAACGATCAATGATTGTACGAGACGAAAGCCTGCCATGTCATAACCAAAATCACGAGCTAACTACATAAGAAATTTCTTCTTTTTTTTTAATAAGATGCAATACTATACCTATGAGAAAATTCTACGATGATCAGAGAAAAAGAAGCTACAGCGAACATAAATGCTGCTTCAGCATATTTAGAATACAAGTCCAATGTCAACATTACTAGGTTAATGTAAAGAATTGCATGAACAGTTAAGTGTATATACTGCATATTATACACATAAATAATAACAAGTTATTTTCTTTAAAAGAAGACACTATATTATATTTATTAAATATCAGTTAGCCCTTAAGATCAGATTTTAAGCCACATTTTCTTTCATTTCTTTTCTAGAAAGTATAAACGCTATCAGCCTCGCTATTACAGCCATAGCTTTTGCCGTAAGCACGACAGCGTTGCCAACCGACAGCTATCATGAATTTATTCTACAACAGTTTGGAACCATATTGACGAATAAGGGAATAGCAGTTAATTCTATCTCACGCGTAAAAAACACACGTTCTAAACGTATCATATTGAGTTTTCTCCTAGGAATAGGATCTTTCGGCCTAGGGACAGCAAATTTGGTTTAGCAGTATAGACTGGCTTCATCAGTAGAACAGCTCCGTCAACACGAGAATTTGTTAACTTCTGACCTGAACACCAGTAGAACACCTTAACCAAGAAATCAAAATCGTCTAAAACGTGGTCCTCCAGGTGAAGCACGCCTTACTTGGGCTCCAAACGAGTTTACTCAAAAGTTTCTGAGAGTGGACACAAGAATCAAGAAAACTGAGTGCCTTACACGCCCACTATTTGGCACAAAGCGAGATCAAACAATTTGTGTCTAGCGTGGCTAGAAATAAACTTAGCCCACAAATGCTATCGGAAACACAAGCTTTGAAATTAGTTACAGACCACGAATTACTCAGATACCATTTACACGTTAGACCTTGAACTATTATACACAGTATCTAAAAGCTTTCTCGTTTCTTTCAATTTTCTAACTGAAAACGCAGACATTCTCCTACAAATTCCTATTATCAAAGCAACTTCCACAGCGACATTACTTGAAGTAATAAACCTAGGTTTTCTATATTATAAAACACAATCCATGTTAGCATTAACTAAATTTGCCTTTACGTCTGGAAACGAAATATTAAAGAAAATTGCATCTTTGAAAGCTTTCTACACATCTGCCGCCCACACAGTTTTCGCAACACGCAAAAGGCCTGTTTGACAGAAATAATCTATAATAAAACTTTCACTTCATGCCAACTTCAGACATTAGAGGCCAACGCAAGATACATATATAAGTACACAGAAACTGGCCTCGTAATATCTTCCCTGATTCCATTTCAGACAACATATAAATCTGAAAGTGACATATACCACAGCAAACCATACGAGAATACAAAAAAACGCTTCTATCTTTTTTTCATAACGACGAATATGAACACATTATTTTCACAGATATGATCTTACCGTCAAAATTACAAGTCAAAACCGCTACACGTTATTTGAATTTAAACAACACTCAAGCATTACCCCTCTTAATAGAAAATACGACCATACAACAGCTAGACAGGTTCATCAACCAACTAGATTCCATCAAGCTTCAGAACATATCCAACCTTTAGAATTTAATTTTGATAATACTAATTTGTTAATTATTACTATATCTGTAGTATACTATTTTGCATACTTTTGATAATATTAAGTTGCATGTTTTTTATAATGGCCCGTAAAATTAAAACTTTAGAACAGCGTTATCGGAATCAGAATAATGATCATTAAAGGTTCTTTCTCCTTTCTCTCGTTTCAGAGAAATGGTGACCAAGACCCTATTGATAGCCGCTAGCATAGGTTTAACATGTATTATTATAGCTATTTTAGTAATAATATTTGTCAATCTATATAGAGTGAACAGAAATAAGATGCCTAAGGTAAAATCTCAGATTGCTCAGCCACCTCTTTCTTAAACTCTAAATCTATTTCTTTACCTGTATCTATTATGCTCGATGAAAATACTTATGAAACTTGTTTTCCTACACCATAAGAATCTATATATCACATATCTGGAACTCGTATTTATCCAGCTATACAGACCAATGATCAGGCTACAAGCCAAATTTTACTTAAAATTCCCACACCACCTTCACCTACACTTTCTAAACAAGAAGAAAACGTTACCCAAACTTCAACGTCTAACTTACCTTTGGCAGAACAACATCCCATTTTTTTCATTGGCCTCAATGTCACAGACCAAATTCTAAGTCTCTTAGTATAAACAGCGTTCCGACTAATAACCAGAGTTTAACATATAATAAGTCAAACATTATTTAGTGATGTCAGTCATGACCACAACCAGGAATACCAACCAGTCCAGGACGAGAAAAGTAAGAAGATGCTATCTCTAAATAAGGAGATCTCATCTTTAAAGAAGACGTCACCCAGGACAGTAGTAGGAATTGCCAGCCATTTGCACCCTGCATTATGTATTCTTCCCAAGCCACCACCTTTTTTTTTATTTAAAAAAAAAAAAAAAAAAATCTCTACTTTTCCAAGAGTCAATAGGCACACCTCGATACTGCTTTTGTTAAGGTGATTAAGAACCTTTAATAGTGACACTTTATGTTTAAGTGCATACACATATACTTACAGACTGCGCATATATGTAGGAGCACAAACTTTTCTACAGAAGATATTCATTTTTTTTTAATGTGATGTGTGATAATTGTGTTTGTGACTGTGCTACAATTTATTCTTTTTTTCCTTTTGTGGTGAAGTGCATATTAACTGTTTAACTATTTATTCTTCTCTCCAGTGTTTACGGTGCATGATGTTATATTAGGTGTATACGATGGATGTGTTTGTGATGTTATACGAATTTCACGTGCATTAACAGCATTCACGAAATTCTTTCAAAGAGGGGAACACAACATTATTATTTCTATAAACTTGTAATGACAACAAGTTACATAAAGCAAGAATGCATGTAACAAACAAACAGAACATTACAAAAATGTCATTTAAGCATACATTATGTAATGTAAACACAACGATTACAGCAGTGACTTTTCCGGATAGCCCGCAGGAAAAGAGCAAGGTATCTGAATTTTATGGGCCATCGTTTCCTGGTGTCTCGCTGACCAATGGAATTCCCAGGAGTACCTCTGCACCCAGAATTGGGGAAACAAGTGTAAAGAGTAACACGGCTACTCCCAAGGAACAACTCTGAAATCACTCACGATAGATTCACATCGAACAGTACTTAGTGCAACCATAACTATCTTAGAAGTTTCCTGTGGTCTATCCGGTAAGTCGGATACAAGCTGTACTATGCATTTCAAACTTGAGACTTAAACCTTTTACTCTCAAATCCTCTCACTTATATCTGCTATTGATACATCCCATCTTTAGATCGCAGTATAAATGAGGTTGAATCGTAGATTCCTTACGCCTAGATCTAACACTGATGATGTATAACGCTTAGCTGGATGATTTGATAGTATATTATGAATAACACTTTTTGAAGTTTTAGTTATATGTGTGAGTTGAGAACAGTAGCAGGAAGGCTATATGATTTTGGTATTGCATCAAACTTTTTTGTGTCTGAAGAATTACTAGATATGTTAACTTTAAGTCTCCACGTATTATAATTGTACCGTATTTGGGAAGAATTGCATTGAGAAAAATGTATTTAAATGAGGTTGTTGAAATGATTACATTAGGCGTTCTATAAATTACAATGATAGCAGCATTCATTGAGAATTTCTAGTGCTGCAAATTCAAAATGTTTATCACATGGTTCCAGTTACATCTAATTCAGCAGCATTTAATGTTGTTTTAGCTAATATACACACCACCATTAGTCACTGAATTTGTACAGTACATTGCGATAACACCATAACCACCAGATAAATTACTTTTCTTGTTTTTACGAATTACGAAACCAGTGCTCTGAAAAACACATGACATTTGAGGTTTACATCATCGATAAAGAGTTCCATTTCTAGTTTTCTTTTTCTTTTCTATCATTGATTGTATGTTTTGGTGTATGATAGTCAGATCCTGACTTTACCCTGCGCTTTAATAATGCTGTGGATGAAAGGGAGCATGTGTATTAGTATATGTTGATCCGCCAGCATTAGATTCAGAGGCTGAGGAATTTGTGACCTTTCGGTCTTGTTCGTTGTCCCCCACCAGCAAAAGATCAACTTTGTAGCTCTATAGATGTTTTGCAGAGCGATGTCCTTGTCCAGGATGTGGCTTTTTGTTTAAAATAGGCAAGTGAACTGAACAACATCTAACTACTTCCATTTTTCCAGAAACGTGTTGAGGCTGGCTTCACTATCTGGACAAAAATATCATCTACGAACCGGTTTCAAAGTGACATAGTGAAGGGTTGGGTTTGTAAGACACTGTGTTCATCCCTGTTCACGAACAGGTTGGGACAGGAAGGGGACATTCTCGTACTCATGGCTGTGCCCAGAGTTGAAGGTAGAATTAGTTGTCAAAAGTAAAGTTGTTACAAGTGAGAACTAAGGGGCTGGCTAAATTCAGGAGAAGTGCGGTTGGGATACAAGGTTTGGGTCTCTCGTTCAGAGGAATTCCAAAACTGTTGCACCATAGACATGAGGTGTAGGCCTACAGAGTAGTAATATCAGTAGTATTTTGGAAGAATGAGGCGGTAATTTATGGATTTTTCTAGGAATCGTATGTAGGGAAGCAGTGCTTGAACGTGTGGCTATAAGGAGTTAATAAAAGCGGAAATACGGAATTATAATTGACTATAATGGTTCTACCTGAGTTAACTGATTTGTGAATTTTCGGTAGAATGTAGAAGTGCCGTTGACTGCCGGTGTTAAAGTGGCCATGGTCTAAGAACCGGTGTGGCTTCTCCTAGAAAAGACACACTCTTGAAGCACATGGCCGCAATGTTGCCGCTTTGGTTGCTTACACATCACCCCCTTAGCAATTGAATGCATTTTTAAAACGGTTTTGCTGGTATGCTGTTCAACAGCTGAGACGCTACTACAGAAGCAAGCTTTTATTTACTCACCGTGACAACAGCGTGGATTGTTTTCTATTGTGTTACGCTGTCAGCAGCCAATGATAGTGATGTTGCCACCTGCTATTGGTGCTCCTTGTCCGTCATTGGACACCGTTCCTTACGCCGTGGCTACCGTAGGTATTCTATAGAAATCTCGCTCGGTAAACACACGGACTGATACCATGGAAAGTGTTTCTTTCTACATATTTTCTGAAAGGGCTGAGTGAGTGAAGTAGTTTAGTATCAAAATTAATTCCGCATTTTCAATTTCAGTGGTGTGTGGAGAGAGAAAAACCTGCACAAACTTGCTTAAATGGCAGCGTTACAGTAACTTGCCTGAATTGAAGGTTGTTTAGCATAGTTCCCGTGGTTTTAAGGTCCTGCTTTTGATGCCTATATGCATGGGTTCAATCCCCAAACTACCGCGACATTTTCTTTTTCTTTGCTTTTTCCTAGCTACGTGGGAACGTTCCATTTTTGTTCTGTACCAATGTAAAAAAAAAAAAAAAAATGTGTTCACATACAAAATAACACAAATTATGGTGGTAATAATTAGCAACTGCAAATGTTTTAATAATGTAGAAAAGAATAAAGACATCGCGGAAAGACCAAAACTTTTACTGAACATCATCAATATTAATTGTTACGAAATATTCAACGGAGTAGTTCCGAATCCACTTTACCTGAAACTGTAGGTCCCGTCCTTAGAAGCTTAGCTGTTTGTTTTGGTCGTTCGTAAGAATTATTATCGATGATGTTCAGTAATATTTTTTTATCTTTGCACATTGTCTTTATTCTTTTCTTCATTACAAAAACACCTACATAATATGTGTTCTTTTGAATGTAAACACTATTTGAAATTGGTAGAGAAGGAAAATTAAACGATCCGACGTAGTTGAATAAAGTAAAAAATTGTGGTAGAGCGGGGATTCGAACCTATGCACATGAGCATCAAAAGTACGATAACCATGTGCTTAACACCCTTCGGCCTGAATCTTTAATTCAGGTAAGTTCCACTGACATTAAGTTTACCCGATATTTTTCTTTTTTGATTCCACGGAAGTTGTAAATGAGGAGTTAATTTTGATAATAGACAACTTCACTCACTAAGCCCTCTCAGAAAATATACAGAAAGGCATACTTTCCGTGGTACCAGTCCATGTGTTCTCCGAGTCAGACATGTCCTCACGAAGAACGTTCATGATGGTAAATTCGGAGGTTTTCTGTTTGTGGGTGCAGGTAAAGTGTATGGTGGTAGGGTTTGTAGGTATTGGAGTTAGATAGTTGTGGATAAGCTTCCCGGAGGTAGTCAGTCATCTTTGCCCGAAACTACCATGGTGGGATGGGACCCTTTGTCGCATACGTACTCTCTATGTAGAGCATAGGACTGAGTACTGCTTTTGATCAATGTTACAGTTTCTTCGATACAAGAACTTCAACCCGAGAAAAGATACTTTACATCACGCTTGCGCACAAGACCAACTCCTCGATTTGATGGCTACGATCAGTGTTCGATAGGTCGGGGAGTATCCCGGGGATTTTCTTCGGTGGCTGAGCATTTCATACCCAACCAGAGAAAAAATATATTTCTACCCTCACAGGTAGTAGGTAAAACTTCGTGATCCCCCTTCTTAATTTGTTTATCCTCTACAAATGGGAAAATTTTCGGGAAACATCTTTCGCTCATGTAAGCATAACTGAAAAATCGTAATAGAATGTAATTTATCAGTGAAAGTTAAATATTACTAACTCTTACCTGCAAAGATGTTATTTTTGTGTAGTGAATTTGTGTCATATCATGGTCCGTTAAAGGATCCCCCGTTTCATCACTAATTTCAAATCGTGAGTAGAACTTCAGCATGTCCAACAGCTGCAAGGAAAATGAGATGATTTAACATGAATGAAAATAAGTAATATTTATCAACAAATTACGAAGAATCAACGACACCAACTCATTCGATCTTAAAAATAGTTCACAAATTTTAAAAACTATGTTCTAAGAAAATGAAATGAGTAAAACTGAAGAATATTGAGACCTAATTAGTGAGAAAATTTTCTGGAAATCGAATCCAGGTCTCGCATTAGCTGGTTCCTTGCTTTGACACTGAACTATCAGCAACATAGCTAACTTTTGTGCATTTACTGTACAGTTGATATGCCCGTTCCTTAGCGCAGTGAAACTAGCCAATCCTTATTTATATGCAACACAAATGGCAGAGATGGCATATAGGATGCATACGAAGAAAAGTTCAAACATTCCCAGGTCAAAATTTTGGGTAAAAACTTTTTTGGTAAACTCTATTTTATATGGGCCAGTCTAGTAACGTTTGACGTCGGCCCGTCACGATTCGCCCATTTACAGCCAGTTAAAATCCACACCCATGCCCCTGCGGGGACTCGAACCCGGGACCTTCGAGCCGTTGGCCTAACGCCTCAGATCACACGGCTACCCGGTCGGTTCAAAATTTTGGGAACAGACAATCTATGGTCTTCCTCTGGTCAAACGAAGACACCCAATCTTCAGTTTCTATTCTGACATTCTCCTGGGGAAATTGAAGGATACCCTGGAAAACCTAAGTCTGAATGGCCGGCAGTAATGTTACCACCGTACTCACCCTAAGTCTTAGCAGTATGGTGACCAAAAGTGTGCATTGATAGCAGAGATCTAGTGTGAGCAATATCAGATTTTTTGAAAGTGTTCTGAAGGTTCCACATAGGCTTTGAAAATATTGATTATACGACCTGCACAACATATTACTAAAATCGGCTCTCTAGTCGCTCCATCGACGTATTTTTTGATTGGCATGGACTTGTTCCTACGATGAACTCATGTGCTTGAGGTGAATAAAAGCCATAAATAAAATTTAAATTCTTGTGTTGAAATTCAATTTCGGAAAGTCGGAATTTCGAATTTGAATTTAATTTTTAAGGCATCTAGCCTAAAATCTTTAGGCAACTTTGGCACAGGCCGGATGGAGAGTGATGGGATCGGGCCGACGACCCTATGCGAAAGAGATGAGCGCTTTACCACTGAGTCACCGCAGCCTTCGTAATTCCGGGATTCCGACTTTTCTGAAAGTCGGAATTCTGGAATTTCGAATTGGATATTTTTAAGGTCTTTATGCTAAAGATCTTAGACAACTTTGGCTCAGGCCGAATAGATAATGATGGGATGATTGAAAGTGGGAGGAAAAGGAAGAATCCCCAGTAAACCCATGCAGACGGTATGTCATCACAAAACGCACATGGCACGAAGATAGATAGAACCGACAACCCCAAGAGCAAGAGGTGAGCGCTTTGCCATAGGGTCATCGCGGCATTCGGAATCCGGGAACGCCGGAATTTCGGCAAATTCCGGAATCCAAGTAATTATGAATTTCGGAATTGACTTCGGACTTCCAAACACCCCTAGCTACGGAGTCCAACTGAGGATCCACGAACGTATATGTAACCGATAATTATTGCCGCTATACCACTTCATAGCTTTGTAAAACTCTTGCAGAATGGTGCTACATGTAGCTCCATTTTATTCTAGAAGATGAATCTGACATCGCATCTAATATTCGAAAGAAAAGAAGTTACTTCTATTTTTAATTAAAGTTGCAAGCGTAACATTTATTCGATAAAAATAATTGTATGTTTAACTTTCAGTATCCCACATCTTCCAGTTTCAACTAACTACGCTCTTCAATTATCCTCGGTGTCGTATTACTATTACCTAACTTAACTGAAACATGCAAAATGATATTATTATTATTAAGGAGACAAGAGAAAAGCGAAGATTATATTCCATCTTGGTTGGAAAGACGAAGGGAAAGAGACCGTTGGGAAGACCGAGACGAAAAATATAGATCTTCGAGAAGTAGGTGTTTGTGATGAAAACTGGATTCATCTTGCCCAGGAAACCCGATGACGATCGTTTGTTACTACGGAGATGAACTTGCGAGTTCCGTAAGCCATAGAGTAAGTATTATTACTACTACTACTACTAGATTCTTTATAATAATAGTAATAAACGTAGGTCGATTACACAAGCTGTAAACTAAAATCCCAATCCTATAAAACAATTCGCTGACCTATAACATTTTTTTTTTAGTTTTGAATAATAACTTTTCATTTCCACTGGGTGGCAACGCTTGTCAGGCATAATACGAGGGTCACTGGGGAAGTTTTGAGATGTGGTCAACTGGAACGTAGAAAGTGATTTTTTTTTCGTCGTAAGGAACACCCATCCGTTGTAAGTGGACTCAACCAGTTTCACAATAATCACACCACTTGTCAGAAAGAGCAGGGTTGCCAAGTGGCTGTGCTCCTTGTACTCACTGACAGCATCTTCAGGGGAAGGAAATCGACGTCCACGAAATTTCTCCTTCACCGTAGGGAACACAAAAAAGACACGGTGCCAGTCAGGACTATAGGGTGGATGGGTAAGAAGTTTAACAGGATTGTCAATTGTGAGTTCCGCCGAATGTGCAGAGGCACTGTCGTGGTGAAGCATAATTCCTAGCAAGCCAGTTCTAGGTCGTCTCAACTGGATTTTCTGGAACACTTCTGGAAGACAAACACCTGTGTACCATCTCGCTGTAACAGTTCGCTGATTTTCCAAAGGAATCGTGGCCACATGTCCACTTCGTGAGAAAAATGTTGCCACCATTTTCTTGCCAACACTTATTCACCGCTTGACTTTCACGGGTGATGCTTCGCCAGGAAACAACCAGACAGACCATTGGCGCTTTGTCTCGGGATCAAATTGGTATATCCACGTTTCGTCACCACTAACTATGTCTGACACCCTCCTAGAGTCACCATTGTTAAATTTATGGAGCATGTCTTGGCACCATTCCACACGAGTCTGCTTCTGGGCATCTGTCAAGTTGTGAGGAACCCAACGTGCCGAAACCTTCCTCACACGCAGTTGTTTGTGAACAATGTTTGAAACACTCGGCGAACTAATCCCAAGGGCACACTCAATGTCACTGTAGGTCACTCGTGCATCTTCCCTGATCATCTTCTCCACAGCAGCAACGTTTTCTTCCGTAATAACTGTGGACGGCCTCCCACTGCGCCCCTCATCATCGAGCGAGGGTCGGCCCCGTTTAAATTCTGCAAACCAGCGAAAAACTGTAGCATGTGACAGTGCACTGTCCCCGAATGCACGAGACAAGCGTTCAAGGGACTGCAATTCATTCATTCAATTTCAATCATTGCTCGAAAATCTCTCCTTCCCAACTCCATGGCTGAAGCTTAACTGATGACAAATGAAGCCACTTGGCAATCCTGCTCTTCCTAACAAGTGGTGTGATTATTGTGAAACTGGTTGAGTCCACTTGCAACGGAGGGGTGTTCCTTACGACGAAAAGAAATGTCAGTGCCTACGTTCCAGTTGGCCACATCTCAAAACTTCCCCAGTGACCCTCGTATAAGGCTTACGCGACTTCAAGCGATTCTGCTCACCACTCTTTTCTGTGTGCCCAGGACGCCCGCTTAGATGTACCTATGCTAGACCATGAGGAATAAACAAATAAATAAATATTTAGTTTCAACCAAAATGCTGTCATTAGATAGCTATGCGACTTTACGTAAGTAACTGAAATATTCTACAATGTCACTACTCATGTTTCAGCTACATAATTCTGTAGAAATCATAACACAATTTAGGATTCGCTCAACTGATACCGATGCCTTAAACAAGTCGGTGAACTTCCAAGGACGGGACCTACAGGCTTAGGTAAAGTGGGCTCCGAGCCACTCCGTTCAATGAACCTCCACCACAAAAAGCTACTAGTCAATCCTTATTTTTATACTGTCAGCAGAAAAGGCGAAGAGTTGCAATGCTCGTTATTTTGCGATGGCTTTGAGGCCAAGATCATGGAATTACGTGCTATTTTTCATCTATTGATCAGTGGCGGTTTTTCGGGTGAAGCTGTACTTCACCTATTATTTTATTTCTCCATTAATTAAATAAAGAAAACACAATTTCAAAAATATTGAAATAAATATCATAAAATGTCAGCAAGAATAACACCAACTCGCTTTATTATAGTTTTGCCTACAAGTAATTCACAATACTGACACTAGAAGGCCATCCGTCTTGCAAAGCAGGCTCCTTTGGTTTCTCAGCTCAGCAAAAGGAAGGAAGGAAGGAAAGGAAGCATTTAGGGTTCTCCCCAGCTATCCTCTTTCCTACTGACCTTGAGACTTGAGCGGAAGTGAGGTCCACTATTTGTAGCAGAAGGTGAACTTCTGTCAGGCCAGTCTGACCAATCAGAAGCGGCCTGGAGCT
>JAGDQP010021183.1:0-32121 GCA_022664845.1 Lepisma saccharinum | reverse complement strand
ATCATGTTTCTAAAATCCTTTCCATACATGAAAACAAGAAAGGACTACATCAGGATAATTATTTTAAAAACAGGGACTATATAAAAACATTATTCTGAATGGAAAAAATGAAACAACAGAACTCCAAACAGAAGATATGAAACAAAATTACACAGCGCCTTGTCACTAGAAATTTATTGGGTGCCCGGCATTGCCGGCCGTGCCTGCATCCACCTATAAGAAAGCATTGTCGACGACGAAGCCGGTGGTGTCGGGAGCTTCTCCAACTGCACCGGCAAAGTCGGTGCCAGTAACGGCAATATGACGGTAGGTCTGAAAGCAAGCTAGCATTTGATTACACTGAAACCGACCTCATCACCACACACAAGGGAAGACACCATAAAACTGATTAGTTGGTGTGAATGGAAGGCTCGGGTTCCAAGCCTCGCCCAAAACTGTGAAATATGCAATGATGAATTACAATTTCTCAGGTCATACTGTAAGATAAATTAAGGTGGAATAATATTAAAAACTTTTTCTAGTTTAAAAATGCCGAAATAGTGAGTCCTTTATAAATATTATGGAACTTTGTGAGAGTTGCCTTTCTTGTACTGTACTGTGGAAAGCAAGTGTTGGCAGGCATGGGGAGTTTTAAAATATTGGTCAGTATACAATACTTTATATACCAAATTTCAGCTTTGCGGTATTTAATCGAAGGTAAGGATGCTTTCTGACAAACTCCTGGGCTAAATTGCGTAATCTAATATTTCATTCATAAAAAAAAGCAGAATAGTAAACACGGAATTAATTACGCTTCAAAGCATTACCATTTTTATTACATGGATAAGAAATAACGTTTCTCCGAAAAAGTGAGGATTTCGGTTGTTACCGCAATATAAAATAATTTCGTAACGTTATAAATGTATCAGTTCCTTCCTACAGACACTGATGAAAAAAACATACCATCTTTAACTTATTTTCTTTAATCAGTGAATGAGAAAAATGCAAGACTAGAAAGAATATCGTAATGATCTTGATGTTCGTTATAATTAATAGATCTAGTAGAGCCTTTCGACGTAGGATCGTTGCTGTTGTGGTTGATGAATAAGAGCACAGACACTGTTGACCTTTTATTATAAAAGTTCCACTATATACAAAGATCATTGGCTGATAAAATGAGAGCCCGGAACATGGGCTTGTAACGATTAACGTGGATCACTACTTTCATGTAGCAACTTATACTGACTTTGGTGTTTGTGGAGTGGAGAGAGTTGCAGTGAGGATTCTAACTCCAAACCAAGTCAGAGGGGAGAAGAGGTGATTACTAGTCTAAATGAGTAAGTGATACTCTAAAGGTATCAGGTTGGCCTTTTATAGGCCTTTCTTGTAGGCGCGATTACCGCACTTCCAAGCTTCATCGCTTGGAGTCGGCGTCGTCTGCTTTCATAAACTGATTATGTGAGCATTTCATAATTCTTTGTATTAATTGTGATTGTTCGGTTTTGTTTCTGTTTACACCCCAACACAGTAATCCAGTTCCCATTGCAATATCCACTAATCATTTAAATGAGCTGGCTCTAGATACCTTTATGGTCGACCCTAAACCACCCCTAGTTATCAGAACGGGTGCAAGTTCATGTGGGTCAATTAAAAAGATGGATTCGCAGTCCACTATACCAAAAACTTACTTCCCTCAGAAACTGACCAGTTCATTTACGACGTTAAAAACAATCATTCTACATATCTTCTCATATGCAGGTAAAAATCCGTGCACCTCACTGAAAATTCTGTCTTATACATGTTCGATACTACTTGTCAGCAAATACAACCTATATTTAACTGTTTATCTAGAATAAAAACCTGTAAAAAAAAGTTTAATCTCAATAAAATTACACTTGATTCCATGCCTGCTGTGAAATGGAACACATACTTTGCCTTCATTCTCAATGGCAAGGTCCTAAAGAGTAAATACTTACTTACCTTTCTTACACCTTCCACCTGACATCGCTTCGCACATCATACTAACATTCGTGTATGGCAGAGTCGAAAAGGTTTACACACGAAATAAAGGAAAGAAAGAATATTTAAATAATTTGTACTCCTATGATTAACGTCACGTACCAAAACTGATAGAATCAACGGCATTTAGTAAGTATAACATGTTTTACAAAAGTTTCCAAATGAAATATAAATGTCAAGTTCCTATTGGACTAATCGCAATATGTGCCAGTGTACTTCAGAACTATACAGAAGGAATACTACAAGCCTTTTAAAACTGATGCTTATAATCGAAACATGGATGAATCATTTAAATTTTCTTGACTGAAACACTTTTAAACATAGCGCGTATTTGTACTGAACATCACCTTCAAAATACACTGCAATTTTAATTAAAAATAATAGAAAAAAAAAGTGTAAATGACAGATTCTACACCAACAGCAATATTTACTTTCTTCTAAAATTGGATATGGAGAGAATGCTGAAAACCCTAGCTCTCCGCCTTTTAACACATAGCTGCGTATACTTTCTTACCTTTAATTTTCAATTTAATAGTGTTCACACACAATAATAAAATATGAAAACGCCACCGAAGTTTGAATTATATTTAGGTAAGTTTTCATAAGTGTTAAAGGAAAACTGAAAGAGGGTGGTCAGGCCAGAAACAAGATTACGATGTTATCGTTCTTCAGCTAATTCGGAGTCGGTGTCTTTGCCATTTGCTTGTGTGTGTGTATTTTACATCTGACTGCTCAACTAAATACCTTCAAATTCAGTGGTCACTTATTTTCACATCATGTATCAACGGAAATGACATTTTTCAATCCATACAGTTCTTTAAATATATTAACGTTAATGGCACTGCAGCGAATGCAAGATTATAAGCCACGTATAGTACAAACGGTACCAGCTTGTTCATTCTCCGACAGGAAAAGGATAAGAACGGAAATAGTTCTTGTCATTACTACTACATCATAGTGAATCACGTGATTCTCTTAACACTTTCAACTTCACACGTACAAACCATCATCAGTCACATTAATTACGACATAACGTAATGTTACCTGTTACACACATTACACTTTATTTTTAGGGAACGGTTGCAAGCTTCTTTAGTTGCTTCTGATTGAATATTATTATTATATGTGGGGGTAGACTTCAGGAGACTAAGGAAACGAAACCGCTTATCATAAACAAGAAAATTACAGTTGGGGGGGGGGGCGTCGGTCATAAAACATGGTAAAAGGGGGTCCCGGTATGAAAAAGGTTGAGAAACGTTGATCTATGAAAAAAAGGAATTCAATATCTGAGGGATGATATCAGCCGGCGAGTACACCGATAGAAAAGGGTAAAAAGCAACGGGGCCGCTGTTCTATGTGACATCGCGACGAGAATATTACCCCCCCCCCCAAAAAAAAAAAAACAGTCATGGGGAACTGGATGGAAATTCATCCACGTTTCCGAGCTACAAGCTACTGAAAGCGTGGGAAAATTAATTTTAGACATCCATATTTCCAATACCACCAAAAGTAGAGTTCATGATGCATGGTATCGTCAGACTTATGCACTATCCAAATATGCATATGTCAAAATTGTACATTAGGTGCCCAAGTGACTCCTCAACGGAACTAGTGTATTCCCATGAATTCTCTGAAGGTGAGTCGAAATGATGATCAATGGGACGATTTTCCACCAAGTAACAGTAATTTGTTTGTGGCAAGTCGGTATTTCTCCCCTTCGCAAAAGGATTTTTCTTCAAATGTGTGTGGCTACATAACGAACAAGAATAATAATTGCATACATCCAACGAACGTTGGGTTTATCATCACTGAAAGGGAATGCGATTGCCCAGTTGGACGAAAGTCATTATGCCATTTCTACTCACAAAGAAAGTATTCATGCTCATTTCGACCTATCTTTACTTAAGCGAATTTCTACAAATCCCCTACTTCCTTTAGAAAGCCCCTTACGCACTCATCTCAAAATTTTGAAATATGCATTTTTGGACACAGCAGGTTTGAAATCTTCGACGATATGATGCCGTATCAGTTGTGTAAGTGCTATTAGAAATAAGAAGCTCGAAAGTTCATTTTCCCACGCTTTCGGTACTTCATAGTTTCGAAAAGCGGAGCAATTTCCACCCCGGTCACTAAGATTTCTTATTTCTTGAATTTATTTTAACTCCAAGTTCTCCCATCGAATTCTGTTACTTCATGACAGAAGGGAAATATATCAGTATACATATGTCATATATATGTCAGTAGGCAAAATGGCGTATACTTAACACAAGTCCCGCTCCTAACTGCTCTGTCCATTTTCTCTCCTACCATGTGAAAACACTTTTGCGAAACGTAACCGCTTTTCTTTTGTTTTTATGAAGTAACTATAATACACCTGTCTTGGTATACTAACATGTAAGTACTTTTTCTACCTTCTTTACAATCCGGCTGAGTCGGTAAAATGGCATATCCTTAGCACAAATCACGCTCCTGTCCGCTCTGTCTATTTCCTGTTCTACCATGTAAAAACGTTTTTATTAAAAGTAACTGCTTTATTAGCGTGTTTATGTAGTTCCTGTACACCTGTCTTGGTTCATCACAATCATCATCATATTCAGCCGTTTTCTATCTCTCTTCTTTCCACATATCTCGGTCTGATGCTATCCTCATCCACGCAGCTCCTGAAAAAACTCTTGATTTCATCTTGCATTTGGACGTCGTCTCAGTCGCTTCGTTTCTCTAGGAATTCTATGTAGTAATTTGTCGTACTTCTTCCATCTGCTCGTCTAGCTACGAGACCAACCCATCTCCAATTCAACTTCTTCGCAGTCTTGATTATATCCTCTACCTTTGTTTGTGTGCGAACCCATTTATTTGTCTTCGTGTCCTTCCTAGTTATTTCTAGCATGCATCTCTATTGAATCTTTGCGTTGTTTGCGCATTCAATGTCAAAGTTTCACATCCATACATCATCACAGGTAGGACACATTAATTATAAACTTTACGCATCAGCAGAGTTCAGTCTTCGAAACGAACTCTACGCCATTTTACATCTTCTATTTATTTCATCCGTCAACTTGGCATTCGAAGATTTGATTGAGCTGGCCTAGTAAACATATTCATCAACTATGCCTATTGTCTCTCCGTTAATCTATTTCCTTCTTTGCAGCATGATGATTGTACGTTACTTTTGTTTTACTTAAGTTCATTTTAAGGTCTATTTTCGAACTCCCATTACTCAGTTCTTCCATTCTGGTTTGTAGTTCTTCTAAACTTGAAGCATACAGGACTATATCGTAGGTGATGAAGATATTCGCCATTAATTTTAATTCCAACTTCATTCCAGTTTAAATTTTGGAACGCTCTTCCCAGGACAACAGAAAACATTTTTGGAGAAATTGAGTCTCCTTGCCTAACCCTATCCATCTTTAAATTTTTCACTTTCATGGTATTGTCTAAGGACAGATGTAGCAGTCGAGTAAATATTTTGCAGTAACTTGGTGTATGCACTTTCTATGTCTTTGTGTTCAAGTGATTCAAGTACTGCTGCCAAGGAGATGGAATCGAAAGCTTTTTCAAAATATATGAATCCCAGACACAGTGAAAGTTCATATTGATTAGTCCTTTCCTGAACTTCACTCAGTGTTTGTATGTGGTCCATTGTGATAAATCCACGACGAAATCCGGCATGTTTCCTTCCCTGGTTAAAATCTAAGTCTTTTTCAATGCGATTCAAAATAAATTTGGTGAACATTTTGTATAGAACTGACAGTAAACTAGTTGGTCTATAGTTCTGGATGCGTTCTTTGTCCCGTTTCGTGTACAACAAAATAATAACCCCATTATTAAAACTTGAGGGTATTTCTCTCTTCCTCAGGCACATCAAAAATAATTTAGCCAGTTCCTCTTTCATCTTTTCGCCTCCCCATTTAAACATCTCTGCTGTGAGTCCATCATCTACTGGAGTTTTCCGTTCTTCATCCCTGGAAGTACTTTATCCACTTCTTTCAATACGTCTGGACTTCTACATCATTTTCTTCTGAATTTTCATTTCCTAGTTCTTCGTAGTAGTACAATTGTATGTAGAAATTTTCAAATATTTTTATAATGTTATCATTATTTCGTGTTACGGTCCCGTCTGGTCTCTTAACTGCAATTAATTGCTTTTTGCCTATCATGAGCTGGTGTTTGGTTCTCTTCAGGCTCTTGTTCTCCTCGATTGTATTTCTAACAAGATTTTCGTTATATCTTCGTACATCCTGTCTTATTTTCTTCCTTAGTTTTATTTAGTTCTATGTACACAATCCTCCTTATGTAGTTTTCCTCTTCTTTCATTTCCCTCCTTTTCAACATCAAGAGTTTCTTCTGAGATTTTGCGCTCTTTTTTCTTTTTGATTCCTGCAATTTCCTTAGCTGTTTCTCTTATTATCTCAGTCAGTATTTTATTTCTGCTACTGATGTCTTCTTTATCTTCTAATTCTTCCAAGGCACTGAATCTGTTGATTAGTTCTATCTCGAATGCCTGTCGTGTTTCCCCAGATTTTCCGGATCTAAGAGTGGTGGTTTTCTTCTAATAAGTTTCTTTCTCTCAAGTCTAGTATTCAGTTTCAGCTTACATCTCATCATCCAAAGATCACTCGAGATTTTGAAACTGTTCAGAAGAGACACGTCTTGCAGAATTTCCCTGTTATTCGATAAAACGTAGTAGTACTTCGTTTTCAGTTCCATTTGGGCACTGACTGCAAGTGACTGACAGTTGCCACGTATAGGTCCGTTCGAGTTGCCGTGTCGGTGTTCTGGCAGTCTACAGTCCAAATACGGACATTTTGACCCTACGACTTCCTGCAGGACTAACTGCTGTCGTTGCCAGCTGCATTCCGTCCTCCGAGGTTGTTTCCTTACTTGTACCATCCTGTGTAAGAAAGGAGAGGTGCAGACATTTGACTCACCACGCTGTCTGCTAATGCAGATGTTCGTTCGCCAAGCAGTTGCCCGGGTACTAACAGGTCCCACGACGTGAACGTATGGATTGGACTTTAGTCGTCTCTTCCTAGTTAGTAGCAGAAGCCTTTTGAGGCAACAGTCCCGTTTTCTCGGCCCTGTCTTGGTTATATAAATAAGGACAGCCGGAAAGGCAATTTAAGGTAAATTTATGATAAGAAGAAAGGGATAATACTTACAGCTCTTGTTCCATAGGCGAACATACACACTTGAACACTAATATGTAGAGTACTTGCGATATTTCTACCGTAGACTTGCTGTAGATCCGCACACACGTGGATAGAACAAAAGACTAGGACGACAGTAGCGACACGTAGCGGACGATGCATCGTTTGGAGAACAGCTCATTGTTGTATGGCGCGTGGAACAATTGACAACTGTACAGTTTGTAAGTTCCGGATAGGATTGTGGAAGGAAAAGTGTTGAAAATGCAGAGAAAACGGGTTAGTTATTGAAGGATGCATTTTCGTGCTTAAACCATGAATAAAGACCCCCCCCCCTCAGACGTCATGTTGAGGTGCTGGTCGTAGGGGGTAAAATGTGGACTATGGCAACCAGGGAAGATAGATCAAAATTAGTGTTGTGGGACTCGGGTGTGTAAAGAGCTGGGGCATCAAATTTGTTGATAGTACAGAAATGACGATGGTGATTAATACGAATGTGGAGAACACAACTTATTTCCCCCCACATAAAAGGCATCACAGAAATTCCAAGTTAGGCTGTATATAACATTAGAGTTGTGGCATGTATCCTTGGGATTTAGGGTGTACCGGCCAATAGCAGTATTGATAATGACTGTGGGAGAAGTGATGAAAATGGAGCAGGTCTCATCATAGGTGTACATTTGGACCCGAGACCTCGCGACGGGGCTTCGACCTCGACCTCGCAACACTACTTCAACCTCGAACTCGCGATCTCATTTCGACCTCGACCTCGCGAAATTGAACATCTACTGTGGAACAATTCAGATGGGTGAATAACGAACTAATAAGGGCCAGGCCAAACGCGGTGGCTAAATGGTATAGCACTCACTTCTGGTGCTGGGTATCGTCGGTTCGATCCCGGCTCATGCCATGTGGGCTTTGTGGATGACAAACACCGTCTGCGAGGGTTATCTCGGGGTTCTCCCGTTTCTTCCCACTTTCTTCATTCCACCAATTCATCCCATCATCCATCCGTCCTTAGCCAAAGTTGCGTAAAAGCCTTACAAATTCAATTCAATTCAACGAACAAATAAATATTAGGTCTGTTTCAAAATAAATAAATTCTTAATTAAAATTAGTACCTTAGTCATACAATGGCTATTTGGGATATTGAATCATCTCGGAATACGTAGATGTTCCATTTTAAAGAAGTTACGTATCTTGAAGAATGATTTTTACATTATATATGCTGTGTGCGAATTTAGGAGTGTGGGTAGGATTTCCCTGTAACAATTAAGCATTCCCGCTGATCAATGTTTTACATCCCTGCTGCGGATAACGTTCTTCCGTTGAATCGTATAGTCGAAATTAAATTTGAAAATTGAAACAGCACCTATTAGTTTGCCCAAACCTGATCTTTCAAGCTACAGCTGTTTATGAAACTGAAGCCAAGTTTCACTTCTCTCGCAGTCATTCTTTTTAAGAATGCAAAATAAAGCACTTCTATTTAACAAGATGAACAACAACATTTTAGTGATAGTATGTAGGCAAGGGCGCCCATCAGGGGGGCGCTTGCACCCCCTTGCCAGAGAAAATTATAATTTGCCAGATAGAAAAAGAAAATGTTGATACGTTCTTTCTATATTTTATTTATTTATTATCAACTCAACAGGCTTTATAGCCCAATTAGAATGTCGATATTTACAATGCTCATTTACAAACATTTTTATTACAATATTTCTAAATGCTTTGGAAAACATATCATATGTATCCAATTCGATGCAAGTTCTAAACATTTCATTGT
This sequence comes from Lepisma saccharinum, assembly GCA_022664845.1. Lineage (NCBI taxonomy): Eukaryota > Metazoa > Arthropoda > Insecta > Zygentoma > Lepismatidae > Lepisma > Lepisma saccharinum. The sequence continues at coordinate 23,196 of JAGDQP010021183.1, read as the reverse complement.
AGGTAGTACATATTTTCCAGATTGGTGACTTCGTCATTATATTATCCTTGCTTTTTTGCAGTGGAAGAGACCAGTGTTATCTACGCGAGTTTTTAATGACGGGACACTAAAATGTTACGATGATACTGAGTCTGTGCACTCTAAGCCAGTTTGAATTATTTTCCTAAGAAATAACAGATTAGGAATGCATTTGCTCTAACGAACATAAGCATAGCACACTTTGACTAATGTAGAAACGTTGTTAAATTTTCTTCCCATCCTTATTATAAATCCTAGAATTTTAAAAACTTTATTTGTTATATTTGTTATGTCGCTGTTCAACATTAATTTCATATCAAACGTGACACCAAGATTTTCAAGTACGTCGGGCCTAGTTAACAAATACTTATGAATCTAACAATTAAATCTATAAATAGTTTTATTTCTACTGAATGATAAAACTTCGTACTGACAAAGTTAATTGACAGCGCACCAAGTTAGTAAAGCTGTCTAAACTATGTTGTAGTTTTATGGCATCTTCCATGGAATCAATTTTGGCATATCTAAGGTCATCCGCAAATAGCATTTTTTCATTATCCGGTATGAATTCCGGTAGGTCATTAATGCACAAGAGGAATAACAAGGCACAGTGAGACCGATTTCAAAAAAGCTGGCCAAAAGTCAAAAACGCAAGTGAATGATCTCAAAATCTGTACTCGTTTTTTGGGTCGCTGATTACGAATTTGAAGTCAGAGTTGCAAAATTTTAACATTTTAGCGTATACTTAATTGATAATTGTTTTTAATGAAATATGATGTTTTTTAATAAATGATTCCTGATTGGATTTTGGGCGGCCATTTTGAATACAAGATCGGTTTATTTCCACTGAATGATAAAACCTCATATTGACTGAAAGTTGATTGATATTGCACCAGTTAGTAGTCTAAGCTATGTTGTAGTTTTATGGCATCTTCCATAGAATTAATTTTAGCATATATTTTGAGGCCATCCGAGAATAGCACTTTTTCATTATGCGGTATGAATTCCAGTAAGTCATTAATAAGAAAAGAGGAATTACGATCCAAGATTCTAGCCTTGTGGGACTCCTGACAGTACTGTATATTCATAAGATTTGAATTCTTTAAATAGAAAACTGTCTGCGATTAGTTAGACAAGAGTACATGAACCTAATCAAGAATGGAAAGAAGTGATTTACCTAATAATACCTTGTGACACATTGGTAGAAAGGGGGAAGCCTTCATCCAGCAGTGGATAGAAAACGACTGAATATGATGATGATGACCTTGTGATTAACTCTGTCAAACCTTTTCAAAGTCAACATAAATCACATCGAACTGCTTTCTTTTGTGCAACGAGTTTGCAATAAATTCTGTAACAATTGAAAGGTTTATTTACCGTGAATTTATATGAAACAAAGCCATGATGTTTAGCTGAGATAACTGGCTTCCTATTATTAATATACAATCTGTTCAAAGACTTTGCAAAGACTGTGAAGGTCTGTGGTTGGTAATTTCTCATCTGTTTTTTTTATTTTTAGTTATAGGACAAACTAAAGAATATTTCCATTTGATAGGGAAAATACATGTTTATAGTGCCAAGTTGAACGCAATCAATAGGGAATATTTAAATTTATCAATACATCATTTGACTATAAAGCCATGCCATGTATGCCATCAGATTCAACTATCGTTTTGGATTTTAAATTCTTGATAAACTTTCCTATTTAATTAAAATGGATTTCGTAAACATACAGTATTCAAATTCAGAATTTGATATAAATGTCTTATAGGCTATTTTATGTCTTTCTTGTTCCCTACGTAATCGAACAAATTCCTGATAGTAGGGTCTTGAACTTTTTGTATGTAAATGATAATGATAAATTGTTTGAACCTTGATTTTCCTAATAATGTCTTTAATAAACCAGCACGGATACTTTGGGACATGGTTTCTTTTGCAGGGGCAACATTTGACAATTATTTCATAAATAATATCATAAAGTTTACTAACAAGCAAACATACTGATGGGGCAGAAACTTTTTTCTTTCATAATGCTTAGAATGTCAAAATAATGTGCGCATGCAAATTTTGGCAGCTCGAGTGAACTTAATTTAAGAGATATTGATGATATAGTAGTCAGATTCGTGTTTCTGGAGAGATGAAAATGCATGGAAATACCCTTATACTTGCAAAATGCTAAAAGAAATGGAAAGCAAATAAACAGTAATTGATACTGGCTAGAAGGCGCCATCTATTGGAAGGCATGCTCTTTACGGCCGCCATCTTGCAACTTAATTGGTTTTCTTAAATAGGAAGGGGGTCGGTCGTGTAACATAGGCTAGAATTTTACGGGAAACACGTTTCTGTAGTCAGTTTTGCCATAAATGTATTATGGAGAGAGAGAACGGCATGTGATATTAGTCAAGGCTCATGATGTAATAGCCTGAAAACATCCATTTTGTTTTGAAAAAATGATGTAAATGAAACCTAAATTAATATAAATTGTTCCTGATTATAGTGCCATATAAATATGCATTTCGGTTTCATATTCTTTTTTATTTAGGTTTTCAGGCTATTATATCATTAGCCTTTCCTAATGTCACATGACATTCTCTCTCACAATAATACATTTACGGCAAAACTGACTTCAGAAACGTGTTTCCCGTAAAATTCTAGCTCAGAATGACATGTTACACGATCCCTTTCCTATTTAAGAAAACCAAACAAGATTCATTATGACAGGCTTCAAGATGGCGGTCATACAGAGCATGCCTTCCGATAGGTAGCGCCTTCTATCCAATATCCATTACTATGTATTTGCTTTCCATTTCTTTCAGTATTCTGCAAATATAAGGGTATTTCCACAGACTTTTATCACTCTCCAGAAACACGAATCTGACTACTACATCATCAATATCTCCCAAAGTAATTGCACTCGAGTTACCACCACGTACACAGACTTTGATTCTAAGGATTATGGAAGAAAAGTAATATTTTTTTTTTCTGCCACATCAGTATGTTTGCTTGTAAGTCATTAACATTAATCCTCCTTTAAACATTCCCAAATCAATTTCCAGTATACTTTAGGGAAGGTTTAATGAAGTTCATGACAGGTTACGTTTTTGCACCCTTGATTTAGTAAATATTGTCTTGATTAACTTGTTGATAACTTTAAGAAAATCATAGAAAACTGTCGCTTTATCCTTGCCTCCCTCTGAAAATCACAACATGGAGGCCCTTGTATGTAGGAAAATAAATATGCTGAAAATTATTTTTCATATACTTGGTATCCTAAGATTACAGTGCTGCTACGATATCAGAGCACCACAAGTTCTGCAGCTGACAGCATTAGCATCATCTCCATCTTTGGCAGCTTTTTAATTTTTGCATTCTTATGTTTTGAAATAGTTATCTATTCACCTGAAAAAAAAAAAAGCATCCTTTCTGCCAGAGATCCTATAAGACAAACTGGGGGAGACTCGGAGGGAAGTATCGCCAATTGTTTACATTCTTTGGGAAAGAAGACAAGAATCTGTGTGCACCACGATGGCGTGAGTAATATGAGTAATATGATTAGTTTAAGTTTACCTAGAAGTAAATAAATGTACAAACTCAGGACAACTTAAGGCGGAATCACGAATCAATCTCCAATTGAACATTACGTGTCACGACACGAGAGAGTCTTATTTTAAAGATACATTTAACTTACGTAGCTAAACTTCTGGTTTATAGACAGATATATTTTCTAATGAATTGTAGCTCATTGACACTGTAGCCATAGTTGTATACACTAGTCAGGCGACTTAAGGTGAAATCCTATGAAGTATGAACTATGAAATACCAGAGAAAAAATGTATTCCTTCGAAACGTAAGTAAAAGAAAATGCAAAATTTCCATAATAAATAAGGCAAATTCACACAGTGTTGATCAAAACACGCGTCTGGATCCATGAAATAATCAGACAAACTTTGGTTATTGTTAATTGACGGGTTGTGTGAATTTACTTATTTCATTATTCAACTTACACAGTAACTTGAACAGGCATATATGGTTAACACCGTTACAAGTCGGCGGAAAAATGTAACTTGGCGAAAACGAAAAAATTACGACTGATTAGGTACCATCCCGGCATTTGCCTGTGTGACTAAGCGAAAAACCCTGGAGAGATCTCACTCAAGATGGGCTTCCTTGCCTTTTCAAACTTAAGTCACTGACTGACGTGACCAATTTTTTGGTACAAATGTTCCGGAGGGATCCCTGCTTCACACTAGGCGACTTGGTCCCGCGACTGAGTCACAGTTCATTTTTGTTTACCTGAGCTAGTTTAGTTAAAACCTTTCCAAAGACACCTCCCTGCCCTTGTAGTTCCTGAAATTTAACTTCTGTACTTGCACGGATAGAATGAGCGGGATTATAAGGTCCCATTTTAGCTATAGCTTCGCTATCAAGGGACCTAAAACTTAAGTAATAAATTTACATTAATTTTTTTTCCTCCTGGAGTAGCATCTAGGGACCGTCATTTCAATCACGGAGTGCAAATTTAGTGTTAAAACTTACAACATCCACACGGCCTCGTAGCTTAGTGGCAGAGCGTTGGTGTAGCAGTCGAGAGATTATGGGGTCAATCCCAGCGGCCGACCATCTTAACTGAGGTTTTCCAGGTTTTTTTCCTCATTCACAACAGGCAAATGCCGGAATGGCGCCTTTAAATTAGACCCTGGACGACACCTTCCCGCATCCTTTCCCTTCCCCTATCCCGGCCGCCATAAATTCAATTCAACCCGCACGGCCTCAGTTGACTGACCCTCCACCTTCGTCATTAAAGGCCCTCCTTGCGTTCGCCCCTACTTTTTTTATTATTCAAACTGTAAGAGCATTATCAAAATTTTTAAAACATAGCGCACTAGTATTTACAGATTACCACGAAATACAATAGACAGCGATCTCGAGATCTTGTCGATTGATGAGTACTGAGACTTCATTTAAATAATGACGTCATTTGAAAACGTATCACTCATGAATGGACAAGATCTCGATATCGACTGAGTCTTCAGTCTAATAACTCTACCAGCTGGTTTAGTGATACCACTAAACTACGACACGTAGCTTTTTTTCTGTTTTAACTTCAACCTCGAACTCGCGATGGGACTTCGACCTCGACCTCGCTCAACCTCGAACTCGCGATCTCATTTCGACTTCGCGAGGTTCAACACCTCTGGGTCTCATGCATGCATGGGCATCGGTTTGCGGTGGTGGCCAGGAAGGATTCATACGGAATAAGATGTTTCTAAGATTAGGGAAATGCTGAAAAACTAATCTACGTTTGGTGGGGAATATTGATCTTGTGTCTGGGTCAGATTGGAGAATGTGGAAATTAGAGTGTAGAATTTGTTTGACCTTGGTTAGTTTAGGATGGAACTGGGTGATTAAGAGCCGGTGGGTTGGGCGCTTGAGTGGGTTCAATGTGTGAGGATGCATGGCGAATCTGTTTGGTTACAAGGTTAGATGGGTAGCCACGGTTGACTAGAGCTTCCTGGAGGCGTTGGTTGTAAGTTTCAATGGCAGAGGTGGTGGAATTCAGGCTTTGTCCTCTGAGTACAAGGAAGAAAGCAATCGTTTTCTTGGTGTGGTAAGGGTGGGAACTTGAGTACTGTAAATATTGCATGTGGTTGGTAGGTAGGTTTTATGTGAACGGAAGTATGAGGGTATTTTTTTAAAGTGATGTCCATGTCAAGAAATGTGATTGTTTTGTTAGAGATGGACCACTTGAATTGGACAACATGGAATTGGTTCAGCTGTTCTAGGAATGTGTTGAGACTGGTCTCACCATGAGTCCATAACATCAGGATATCATCCAAAAACCTTATCTAAAGTAGTGGGGTCACGGGATGAGTTTGCAGGAAATCATGTTCAAGCTTTCCCATAAAATATTGCTTATGTGTGTGTTCTCCTATCGAATAAATAAGCTGTAAGTAAATTCCTTACTTTTATTATGAATTTAACTTATATATAATAGTGAAATTTTAACAGGAAGTGATTAGTTACTTACGTAATATTTTGACGAAAATCACGTACACAATTACACACATAACACTGTAAAGTCACTTATAATTTTCGCATACATGTGGCATCAGTACAGTAGACAATAAAGAAGTTCGTTTAACACACTTTCACAAGTTAAATAGAAAAACAATATGGCGGACAACTGTACGGTTGATTAATTAAGTAATATCTATTTGGTTTATGACGATGATATGATTATTGGCCATTGTAATAATTCTTGATGTTTTTATGGCGATATATATATTGAGTCCCGGACATATAGATTGAATGAATAAAGATTTGGTATTCTAGACATCAGATATTATTCGTTACGTATCTCTGGAATACTATTAATGACATCAAAAACAACTGACGACGTTCTGCGCGTGCGCCAAGTACTCATGGGAAAGGGATTTTGGAAATTGTGTTTTGTGTTGAAAATAGAGCTGGGTACAATGAAAATTTAAAAAAAACTGGGACTCAGTAAGGAAAACATAGCCAGGAAAGTGGAATCTAATATAGAAAGCGCAGTCGGAAAAGGATATAACAAACACCCAGAAAAAGTGGGATTTAGTATAAAAAACGTACCCCGCAAAAAGTGGGATTATTGTATAGTAGGGAACGAAATGAAAAGGGAGTAGGTTGCTGAGTCAATCACAAAAAGTGAGTCAGTATATAAAACGCAAAGAAAAAAGAATATGCAGGGTAGAAGGGGAAGTGTGGATGTAGACGAGGAGAGAAAAAAGAAAAAAGTTACTGCAGGTTTAGACCAGGTTTTAAGTTTAGCATTCAAACCCTGAATGAAAGTTCCTTGCCAGAGACGACGTGTGGATGTGTTTGTTGTGGGGGATATGGTATGGATTACACCTATACGGAAATTGTCATCGAAGTCAGTGTCGTGCAATTGCGTGTCTGTAGAGACTGGCGAATCGGGTCTGTTGGTGGCGGTGATTATTGGCACGGAGATTCAAAGGACCACCTGTTTCCCCCACACAGAATGCCGGGCAGTGCATGCAGATTAGTATATACAAGGACGGGGTTGTGTCGAGAAAGTGTGCAAGGGCAGCGAGGCCATGGGTGTGCGGAATGTTGGCATACAGTGACGTCACGTCGACTATAACAATGATGATGTCAGGTGCGAAAGGAACAGAGATAGAATGTATTGTGAAGAGGAAGTGGTTGGTATCCTTGAAGTAGGAAGGGAGAGCTGGACAAATAGTCAGACATGGTGATCAAGGAAGGCGGAGATTCTTTCAGTTGGAGACCCAATACTTGGATCTGCGGGGATTACCAGGACAGAGTGTAGACACAGTGGAACGCTACAGCCCCTCATTGGGTACATGCGCTTGGAGGTAGGTGCGGATCCTATCAACGAAGGATTGGGTGGGATCTTCCTCGAAGGGAGGTAGGATCGGAAAGTTGTTTGAGGGCTTCGGATGGGTAGTCAGAGTAATTCATGACTACCGTGGTGGATCCCTTGTCAGCCAGGCGGATAATGATGGTTGGATTAGAACGAAGTTTGGAGATAGTTCCTCGTTCTGCAGTGGTGAGGCTGTGATGAGATTGGATGAAAGGCCTCAACTGTGTGTAACTCCCTTCAGCGCAGTTTCTTCTTCTTCCATTCACTTCTTCATTCCGTCTTTAGTTGCACTTTCATCCTATTTCTCAATATTGTTTCTTTATTCTCCCTATTCCCTTCATCTTAATTATCATTATTCCCCCCTCTGACTCTTTACCCTCTTATTACTTCAGGAAGCCCCTTTAACCTCCGCACTTTCTTCTCCATTTGGTGTTTTCTCCGACACATCTAGTCATTTTCCCGCCTCCATAACCTGGCCATACTGTTACCCAGCATCAGTTGGTAAAATGGCGTACCCTTAACACAAGTCCTGCACCTGTCCGCTCTGTCCATTTTCTCTGCTACCATGTGAACACTCTTTTGCGAAAAGTTGCCGCCTTTCTATTGTGATGGTGAAATATTTGTACGCCTGTCTCAGTATCTTGCTATGTAAGTACTCTTTTTTTCTACCTTTTTACCATCTTATGAATACATTGTACTGACCTGTATATATTTATTTGTGTGTGTGCTTTAATACAGAACATACAGCTGTAAGTATATTCTTTAATTTTTCTCAAAAAATTACCTTAAATTGCCCTTCCGGCTTTCCTTTGTGTATGTGATATATATATGTATAAATACAGGGTGGACAAAAACTCACTGTCAAAATTCCAGGAACGAAAATTTCTCATCAAAATAAGGAAGAAATGTGTTTGTAATTTGTCTATTTCCGCTAAGTCTCGGAGCTACAGGTTGCTGAGAGCGTGTTAAAATGAACTTTAGAGCATGATATTTCCAATACCGTTAACAGTAGAATTGCGGGGGCAAGGTACCCTCAAAAACTTCCACAACCTACTCTATCCAAAAATGCATATTTCGAAATTGTGCGATGAATGCGCACAGGATTCTCCAAAAAGGTTAGGGGATTCTCAGAAATTCTCTGACGTGAAAATAGGGCGAACTGTGCATGAATTTGACTACTTTCCAGCAGGTAACAATAATTCGTTTGCGCCAAGTCGATATCTCAAACAGATTCCATTTGGAAAGTGATTTTTGTAAAATAATAAAAATGTTTGATTGCTTAACCAACACGAGTGTCATAGTCATGAAAAGAGCAGATAATATGAATTTAACAAATAGAATAGAATGCACATTTTAACCTTTAAACGCCGAAGGACGCAACTGCTGCGTCATGGCTTTAAACCTTAATAACTCAGCCCCTAATTAAGCTAGGATAATAATTTTGGTATCAATGTGTTCCTGAAGGATGAACCTTGCCGCCGATATGCATTTTATGTATGTGGGGGGTACCATGGCGGAGAGGGTAAAGTTCGTGTTTTTTTTTCATTTTTTTTTTTTGGGGGGGGGCATTCCCCCTACTGGGAGGTTCAGTCATAAAATTAGAACGTGAAGCAATGAAGTAGTCCACTACACGTTAATACCCTGCAAAAGTAGGCCAATTTTTTAGTCTTAGTTTTTTGACGTAAATTACATTTATTTTCTGGACGGTTCCACATAAGACAAGATATATTTTCACTGAATTGGTCTAGAAGAATAATTCTTCTTGCTGTATGTTCTACGGACAATAATGAAAAAAATGGTGTGCATATAACTGGTATTATTGGGGGGGGGGGGCAATGTCAAATTCAGTTAATTGTTCTTCTACGCATAATTTTTTTAGAATATTTCCAACATAAAACGAATTCATTACGCTTTTCTTTTCAGTAAAACACAATAATTCTATTTTCTTTGACACACACACACAATAATTGCTTGTAGAAAGAAAAGTGTAACTTACTTCATTTCCACGCATAATTTCTTGTCTAGAAGCTATGCTAAAAATAGAAAGCCAGCCAGTTTACTGGAGTTAAGGTAATTGTTGACAAGTGGAAAAGATAACAGAGGTTTCGTTGCCGGCAGCGAAGTACGAATGACTAACCACAAGCAGTATCGTCAACCCACCCCTTCCACGACCCTCTCAAACGCGAAAAATATTTCAACCCAGGCTCCGTTTTTCATAGTCATTTGAGAAGTGCTTGTGAGTGGAATCGGTAACAACTTATCGTTGTTTCGTTTTTCGGTTACAATCAATTTCGAAGTGTATTTTTTGTGTGATATAAAACTGTGGACGCAGGGTACTTGTGACAAATTGGTTCAGTGGCGTACCTCGTTATTTCTATAGAGGGGTATTATTTTGGAAGCTCACGAAATTTCAAATTCGACGATGGCGCGAAAGTGTCTTTCTGGAAAAGGACATAGAGGATTTACTCGATGAAGACACTGATGTTGAAGACTTGGAGGGACTTGTGTTGGATGAAGAGGAATATGCTGGAGAGGCAAGAAGGGGGATCGATAATGAGGTTTTTATTGATGGAGACTGGGTGAGGGCTGAAGGTCGTTTCAGACAGCGAATACTAACTGTTTCACAATTCAGTGGAGTAGTTGGAGTGTCTGTAAGGAATCTTGCAGACACGAGTGCTCTCGGGTTCTTTTTGCTGCTGCTGACGAAAGAGGTGCTCGATATTGTGGTGCAGCAAACAAACCTGTATTATCGTGCTTGTTGCGATAAATACGGGGTTGATTTGGGGGAACAAAAACCTCAGGTTACTCTTCACGAATTGTATCTCTTTTTGGCTATACTTATACATATGGGACACGAAATCAAACCGACGTTCAGACACTATTGGTCGACTGACGAACTCTTATCACCAGTCATGGTTCTGTAACTGAAAAACTTTCTCTGGATGAAGCTATTGTGCCATTCAAAGATCGTGTGGGCTTCAAACAGTATATTCCGAAAAAGCACAAGAGATTCGGGATAAATGTATTCGAGGTCTGTTATGCCAACGGATATACTTGGAACATGCTTACGTATTTGGGAAGGATGCACGATTTGGATACTTCTGAGAGGACAGTGACTGAAGCCATAGTTCACAAACTTCTAGAGGAGTTGGGGGAAGTTGGCCATAAAGTTTTTATGGACAACTACTTCTCTTCTCCTAAATTGTTTGATGAACTAAGGCTCTTGAATATTTATTGCTGCCGTACGGTTGCATCTCGGCGTAAGAACATGCCACGTGACCTTTCTTCTAACAGGATGAAGAAAGGTGACGTGGATGTATACGTTAGAGATCATCTTACCGCAGTACAGTGTAAGGATAAACGTGATGTTTATGTTCTCTCAAATATGCACGCAGCAACCACAAATCGGGACATTCCTATCCGCAGATAGAGATGCTCATAAGCCTACAGCAGATAGTACAGCACTACAACTTGCATATGGGATATGTCGATCTGGGAAGATTTGGTTCATTTCAAAATAACAGGATCTAATAAGCTGAACTTTTTGAAAGAAATTATCATGCGTCGTTGCTTGAAAACTGGTATCGTAAGTTTTTTCTTTAGAACTTGGTAGAGGCTGTCATTATTGGGTTTATTGGGTCGTATTGCGGGGATTTACAGCAGCTTTATGTTAAACTTGTGGAAGTAGCCGAAATATGAATCTGGACACAAACACAAAGCATTCACATGGTTGTCCTTTAATTACATTGCTGAGAAAGCAAGTTATGCCTTAGTCCGGAACGAGTCTGGGAGAGAATTTCTGCCGTTCATCAATTTTCCAAGGGAGGAATGGGCAAAGCCTTATTTCGATTGAATGCATATCGTCAGTTTAATTGTAAAATCATGTCACTCCGTTTTAGCCATTTTACACGAGAGCTAAAAATCAATATCAGTTTTCCACTGTTTATAGTGAAGTTTCGCTTCGAAATTCGTGACTTTCGTGTTAAATAAGCCTTTGCGGACCTTCAAATTTTAGTGCAATAATCTCAAAACAGAAATTTTTGGAGTCACGTAGTTTCATAATAAAGGTGACCATATGCAAATGCATAGTATGTAGTAAAGTTGCAGTCTATCCTATGGATCGAAGAGGTTTTTTTCGTGATGAATAGGCAGATATCAACATTTTCAGATCCCATAATCTAAACGTACAAATGCACGAGGACAATCAGAAGTAAATGTGTTTGAAATATTGTGCACGTTATATCAACTCAATTCAAACGTGTCTAATTTCTTTCCTTTTCCATTGATAATTATTATTAAGTCTGTGTTATTACCTTGTCACGATAAAAAAAAGAAAAAAAAAACTACCGACTTTGTATTTAGGAGTCGTTTTACTAACAAAGAACCTTATCCCATCTCGCTTCCTTTTAAGTTTTTGTTTTGTGCTTTCAAATTATATAAAGTTGATTCCCATCCGGAACTCAAGCTGTGATTCAATGACCTGACACCTGTGACCACTTGACCACTGCGATCATTACTCTATACTGCACGGTTTACAAGATAAATCAATAATTCGTTGAATGTATGGCAGTTCGGAAAATAGCTCTGACTCCTTGTTGGTTAAGCAGCCACTAATTTTTTTACAAATATCACTCGCCAAATAGAATCTGTACGAGATACCGACTTGGCGCAAACGAATTATTCTTACCTGCTGGAAAATAGTCGAATTCGTACATATTTCGCCTTACCTTTACATCAGACAATTTCTGATAATCCTCTAGTTTCTATGGAGAATCCCTTGTGCAGCGATCGCACAATTTCCAAATATGTATTTTATTGAAAAAGCAGGTTGGAAGTTCTTGGTGGTACCTTGTCTCCGCAGTTCTACTGTTAATGGTATTAGAAATTTGAACTAGTATCTCTGAAGTTCATTTTCCCACGCTCTCGGGAATCTGTAGTTCCGAAACTAAGCGGAATTCGACAAATCTATTACAAGGAACAGAAAATGGAAAACCGACAGGTGTTGGCTTTATACTTAATAAAGACCTGAAGTCACGGATCACAGAAATTGAAGGAATTTTAGATAGAATCGAACGGGAAGTAGTAAAGATAAACAACAGATACAGTATAGAAGTTATACAAGTATATGCTCCAACAACGTTACATCTGAAGAAGGAACTCCAATACCTATACGAGGAGAAACAGAAGATTTTGGATGTAATGTAAATCACATTACAAAATTGTAATGGGAAACTTCAATGCGGCAGTAGGAACTAAGCAGAGCAGTGACCTTGGATTTGGCAAAACAAGAGAGAGAAGTTAGTGGAAGCCAACAGACTGTTAATTTCTAACACACTTTTCAAGAAACCGCCCCAGAGGAAGTGGACATGGAAAGGCCCAAATGGGACTACAAACGACTACGTTCTATCGAATAACAGCGAAATTCTGCAAGTTGTCTCTCTTCTGAACAGTTTCAAAATCTGAAATGATCATAAAATGGTAAGATGTACGCTGAGACTAAATACTAGACTTGAGAGAAAGAAGTTTATCAGAAAAAAAAAAAAATAGATCGGGAAAATCTAGGGAAACACAGACATACATTAGAGATAGAACTAAACAACAGATTCAGCGCCTTGGAAGAGTTAGAGGATGAAGAAGACATCGATAGCAGAAATAAAATACTGGCTGAGATAATAAGAAAGAGGGCCAAGGAAATAGTAGGCATGAAAAAGAGCAGAATCTCAGAAGAAACTAAACTCTTGATGAAGAATAGGAAAATTACATAAAGAAGACTGAGTACATAGAACTAAATCAAACTGTTAGGAAGAATGTACAAAGTTACAACGAGCATCTTGTTAGAAATACAATCGAGGAAAACAAGAGCCTGAAAAAAACCAAACAGCAGCTCATGATTGGCAAAAGGGAAATAATTGCAGTTAAGAGACCAAACGGGGCCGTAACACGAAATAAGGATGACATTATAAAAATATTTGAAAATTTCTACATACAATTGTACTACTCCGAAGAAGAACTAGGAAATCAAAATTCAGAAGAAAATGATGCCAGACGTATTGAAAGAAGAAGTGGATAAAGTACTTCCAGAGATGAAGAACGGAAAACGCCAGATGATGGACTCACAGCAGATGTTTAAACGGGGAGGTGAAAAGATGAAAGAGAAACTTGCCAAATTATTTTTGATGTGCCTGAGGAAGAGAGAAATACCCTCCAGTTGGAATAATGTTCTCATTTTGTACACGAAACAGGACAAAGAACGCGTCGAGAACTACAGACCAAATAGTTTACTGTACTTCTATACAAAATGTTCACTAAAGTTATTTTGAAACGTACTGAAAGACATTTTGGTGAATATCTTCATCTCCTACGGTTCGCTGATGATATAGTCCTGATTGTTTCAAGTGCAGGAGAACTACAAACCAGAATGGAATAGCTGTGTAATGAGTGTTCGAAAATAGGCCTTAAAATGGATTTATGTAAAACTAATGTACAATAATAAACATGCTGCAAAGAAGGAAATAAAAATTAGCGGAGAGACAATAGGGACGAGATGTAAAATGACGTGGAGTTTGTTTAGAAGACTACATTTTATTTTCAAATCCAAACTACCAATCTGTCTGAAGCGTAAAGTTTATAATCAATATGTTTTACGTGTAATCATATACGGCTGTAAAACTTGGATTTTGAATGCGCAATCGACTCAAAGCTTAAGAGTCACATAAAGAGCAATGGGAGATGCATGCTAGAAATAACCTGGAGGGAAAGGAAGACAAATGAATGGATTCGCGCACAAACAAAGGTACAAGATATAACAAAGACTGCGAAGAATATCATAAAGTAGAGATAGGGCGGTCACATAGCTAGACGAACAGATGCAAGGTGGACGACAAATGTACTACATTGGATTCCTAGAGAAAAGAAAGGACAGAGACGACGTCCAAATGCAAGATGAGTAGATGAAATCAAGCGTTTTTCAGGAGCTACATGGATGAGGATAGCATCAGACCGAGATATGTGGACAGAAAAGAGGGAGGCCTTTATCCGGCAGTGAATAGAAAACGGCTGAATATGATGATTACTGTATATCATCAATGGCAATATGGCGTTTCCTTAACACCACTCCTGCACCTGTCCGCTCTGTCCATTTTCCTTCCTACCACTTGAAAACGCAATTGCGAAACGTACTGATTTTCTATATAGTTAGTGAAATTAGTGTGCTCCTATCTCAAGATTTCACAATGTAAGTATCCTTTTTTTCTACCTTGTTTACCATTTATATATATATATATATATATACTAACACAAGGTAAATTTATATAATAGGAAGGAAGGAATTTATTGTTGTGATCAAAAAAACTAAAAACCTTCAATCCCATAGGAAACATGTGGGGTCACGGTCGTTTTGACCCGTACAAGATTTACAGCTTAATGTTCTATAGGCGAACACACACACTCAAACACTAATATGTACTAAGTACTTGCGATAATTCAGTGATTTCACCTTATTCTTGATAGGAGATGAAAAGACGAACACGCGCGGATTTAAAAAAAAAGATCAAGACAATGGCGCCACGTAGCGGACGACACATCAAGTTTGGAGAACAACTGCCTGTTATATAGCGCATGGATTTGAGGAGATTGAAAAAATTGGCAGTTGTACAGCGTGTAAGTTTTGGATGGAATTGTGGAAGGAAAAGTGTTGAAAATGCAGAACAGACGGGTGTTTTAGAGTTATTAAAGGTTAAGGCTAGGATACATTTTCGAGCTTAAATCGCCCTTCCACAGGTGCTGGTGCTGGTTGTAGGCGGTAAAATGTGTATTATGGCAACCATGAAAGATAATCCAAATTGGTGTGAGACGACTGCGGCATCCGGTTTGTTGAATGGGGCATATATATCACTAACACAAGGGTAAAATGGAAGGTAGGTAGTTGCAGCTTATTTGATCTTTATTGAAAGGAGGAGAGGAGGAAAGAAAGAAAGAGGGGAAAAGGAAGGAAAGAAAGAAGGCGAGAAGGAAACTCACATACAGAGCCCAGGAAATAAAGGTTTGATGTCGGGAATAATTCGGGGAAATGAATTTTGGCCACTTCCCTCCAAGTTACGCCACGACTAGAAGTGCATTTTCCCAAAAGTTCCCGCCCTTTCCCCTTAATCCCCTCCTGAAGTATAGATTTACAGACTTCCAGAAATTGTATTATATCTCCGTAACCGATAGACATAACGACATGATTCCTTTTTTTTATATATATATATATATATATATATATAATTCCCAGATGACAGGCTACAAAAATGTTTTTCATGTGTTTTGCGCTATTGCTAGTAGTTTTGCCGAAATTTGGATCTAAAGCGCAAAATAACGATATTTTGCTTCCAGTATTTACACTTTTTACGGTGTATCAATATGGTTGAACAATTACTGTGTTAGCTATTGAGGTAGCAATGACGCGCAACAGCGCGAACAATGCTTTTCCTTCTATGTGTGCCCTTTCCAGATTAGGCAGCTGTGTGAGCTGTCGACGATTATGACAATATGTCTTTGCTGTGTAGTGGCAAGTAAAATAGGTGATGAATTGGTAGTGTATTTTGACGGTCTTTACATGTGATATATCACGTACCCAGATACCATGCCAGCTTGCAACAAGGTTGAGTCACGTCAAAATTGTTCTGTGGGTACTGAAAAATGAGAAAAAGTAGGTACCTCAATTGCAAGTTATTTCTGTACTCAGCAAGATAAAATTTAATAGAATTTATTACGATACGGTTGGTTAGTCTTATTTCTATTATTTGGAAATTACATTTCAGTTTTTAGTAAAACTTATCTTTGAAGTTGAGGTATTTTCAATTGAATGTTGTAGGTTATAATTATTATTTTTTGTCAGAGCGTAGTAATCGGTTATCATTTTAAAGAAACTGTCAGAATCTTGTGAAAATTTACGTAGTGGAATTAATGCATTAAACTTAACAAGCTACTTATTTATTACAAATACAATAAAAGAAGAACAGTTGATTTTGATTTATTGTGTTTTCAGTGGGAAATTGTATTCGTGAAAAGAGAATTACAGACATTATTGAGGTTAGTGTGAAATTAAAAGATGCACTGCATGAAAAGTTGGAAGAAGAAGGTACTATTCGGGTTCACAGCGCGCGCATGCAGAACTATAGGCGGTGTCCAAAAGCTACATAGTGTGTACTTCAAGTGCATACCTCCCAGGAAGATATGTCAGAAGTTTGGTCCAAAAGCGCCAAGTTCGCAAATGCACTAGTACGTAGTACATAATGCGCGAAAATGCAGTCTTGTGTACTTATGCCACACCGCGCAACTCGAATTATCTGTACTGACTAGAATGACTACATTTGAAGGCAAAGTAATGAAAGTTCATATTAGTGTTATGTTCAGCAAAATTACATTACCGTGAACGAATTATGTTGGGAGCTGGTGGTTAATTGCGGAAGGTGTTACTACCAGTAATGTATCAAACGTTATTAAGGTATTTTAAACCCTTGTAGAATAGTGTACTTGAATTAGTGTGTTATATCTGGGAGGTAGATTTATCTCGTGTCTAATTCAAGCTTTAACAGGTGATTGTAATTTTAGATTGTTATAGAACACGACGATTGTCCTAATAGCATTTTATGAAATCAAAATGAATTAGTACAAGAATAAATTAAAATCTGAGTGATGTGCAATGATAAAACTAGTTACACGCCTACATAGTACGGAAACAATATAGGTCCAGCGTTCTAAAATATCGTGATTACATCTTCTGCATGTAGTTCACAAATTGGCAGTAACCTAACACAACATATCACAATAATATTGAATATACATTACTTCTGTTACATAGTGGTGGATGCATTTTGAATGCTGTTTATTTCCTTATTTCGGACACGTACAGAATACGATTGAAATCAAGAGGTAATTTGAGTGCGACACATGCCTTACGCACTGTATCCTTGAATGCACGTCATCCCTTGATTTACATCAAATTCTGCATTTTTCACATCCGAAATTAGGAAAGTAACAACGTTCGAAGCATATTCAACGTAATATAAAAAAGTATCTAATATAACGAATTACCCATATTAAAATTCAATTAAGTTAGATTCCGTGTACAAATTGCCTGGGAAAATAACGTCCTGTGCTAAAATATTGTGCAAGGGTATAAATGGACAAAAATAGCTAACCGGTAAAATTGATTATTCCTGACAGCTGACATTCTTTCGCTTTTAACAGCATAACAAAAGTAATTTTAATGCAGCCGCTCCCCAACGACGACTCACCATGTTCATGGAAAATGACTACAACACCAAAACGATTCCCTTATCCCTTGACGAAAATCAACATTCGTCCCAATGGCATAAACAGTTCAAAGTGTAGATAACTGATCCGCTCATAACATAAAACTGTCAAGTAGTGTCTTTGAGTGCAAGGGCCTGGAAAAATGGATTAGAATTTTGGAAACAAAGAATATATTTTTTTACCCAGGTCCTGAAAAATAATTAAGCTATTGTACGTAAAATTGGAAGTACTCATAGCCATACAGAAGAAAGCCATTACATTCTTTGCACGTACATAATATTTAAACACAAGCGTTGGTATTTATGATTTTCACTTATTGCTTACCAGCTTGACCTTAACAATAATTACAATCAATGTTCAGAATTCTAACTAGGCTGACCGAATAATTGAATTCAAACAAAATGTACACGATATGCAAAAAATAAAGTGGTGGTCTTAATGTGTATTATGTACGCAACTTCGAGTTTTACGAACCAAGTATTACTTGATATAAAGTGTTATTTATTAGCATAATGCCACTTCAAACACTTTCAAGTTTAACTTCCTTCCCTGAGAACTGAAAATGCACAAAAGCATCAATGGTCATACAATACCCGCGTGACAAGTTAACGCAACGTAATTAATAATATGATTTTTACGAGGAACACATTTTCTGTCATTATAATGCAATTTCTTCTTTAACAAACATTTAAAGTACATTTTATAATTATCAGTGTTGTTTGTAAATATACATTTACTAATTTAGTCATACATGCACATCCAGGCTAAATATTTTATTTTATCCGCGATCAGCGCTGCGGTCAAGTATCCAACAAAAGCTCATTTAGCGAAGTACGGACTGGAAGTATGCACTAGCAAGTACGGACTGGAAGTATGCACTAGCAAGTACGTACTTGGGAGTGTGCAAACTCGAAGTGCTTACTTGCGCTTTTGAATACAGCCATACAACACACACTAGTATAAAAGCTGATTATAAATCAATGCAGACCGATAACCCATCTCATCTTTCAACATCATCAACCTGTTTAACGACCTCAGAAGCAACGTTCTACTTAAAAAGAAATCGCTTCATTTCTGGAAAACAATTCAGTATTAAAACCGCACATGAGCACAAGAAGTGTTTTTACATGGTTGTGATTTTAGAAATGAGGGAAAATCTTATCAAGAAATGTGACTTACGAAATGATGAGTGTGGAGAAAGGGTAAGGGCTATACTTCTTATTGTGAGTAATCTTGTGGTAACATAAGTACATTTAATTTCCAACTAATAGAAATATGACTAAGCTTATCGTAAAAATTCTCTGCGATTTTATTTGCTTATCCTGAGCAAAGAAATAGCTTAAAATTCACAGTACCTTCTTTTAGTTTACTACCTACATAGCAATATCGACCTGACTCAAAAGTTAATCAACCTTACTTTGACAAGGGGAATGGCTTAATACAAGTTTAGCAATTTAAGCTAAAAGTTTTAAACAATATATCAAGCATTCTAGTTCCCAAAAATCATGGTTGAAGTATCCTTGGCAGGACTAGAAAGGAAATAAATTGTACTTCTTACGAAAATAAAAACGTTGTTCTGGATAGGGATCTAACCGAGCACCAATCTGATGCTGTAGTCAATAGATCACGAAACCACGCGCCCGAGTTCGCCTTCAAACCGCTATTTATACTTCGTTCATCTGATCGCAAGAGAGACCTGTAGTAAAAGGGTGAGAGTTGGCGAAATTAGACTACGTCGAAATAGGTCTTGCACGTGATGGAACTTCAGTGCACTGAGACAAGAGTGAAAGTGCAACAACAAAATCAAATAAATTTGAAGTTTGACAACATTTTTCATATAGCTGCTGGTTCCAACAAGCTTCAATTAGATTCGTTATAACAACCAAGTCACTTATATTTTCCAACAAGTTTATTTCATGCTTGTTTGTTAGTTCAACACAATATCAAGCTTAACAAGCTCGAAGCAAGAGACTGGAAACCTTGTTGCAAGCTGGCATGCTATCTGGATACGTGATATATCACATGAAAAGACCGTCAACATATACTACCAATTCATCGCCTATTTTACTTGCTACTACACAGCAAAGACAAGTTGTCATAATCATCGACAGCTCACAAATGTCTAATGTGCATAGGACACACACAGAAGAAAAAGTATTGTTCGCGCGCTGTTGCGCGTCATTGCTACCTCAATAGCTAACACAGTAATTGTCCAACCATATTGATATATACATCATTTTAAAGCTTATGAAACAGGCAACAACTTTTATTTCGAACCGGTTTTTGATATTGCGAGTTTAAAACAAGCTACACCAAAAAAAATTTAAATACTGAAAGCAAAATATCGTTATTTTGTCCTTTAGATCCAAATTACGGCAAAACTACTAGCAATAGCCCAAAACGCATGATAAACACTTTTGTAGCCTATCATCTAAGAATTATCACAAAAGAAGAATCATGTCGTTATGTCTATCGGTTACGGAGATATAATACAATTTCTGAAAGTCTGTAAATTTGTAGTTCCGGGGGGATTGGGGAGAAGCACAGTGGTGAGTTTTGGGAAAATGCACCTCTAGTAGTGAAGTAACAACTGGCCAAAATTCAGCTTTTCCCTAATTATTCCCGACATTTGCAGTTTTGTTCCCTTTATTTCCTCGGCTAACAGGTCAATTCTATATTTCGAGCCCGCTGTAGGCTCATAATCACGTACAGAGGGGAAACGAAGTGCACGTGTAGAATAGACAGTGGCGACACGTAGCGGACGACGCATCAAGCTTGGAGAGCAATTGACTGCTGTATAGCGCGTGGATTTGAGGAGCTTGAAACAAATGACACCTGTACAGCGTGTAAGTTCGGGATGGGATCATGGAAGGAAACATGTTGAAAACGCAGAAGAAACGGGAGGTTAAAGCCATGTTTTATTTTCGCGCTAAAACCATGAATAAAGGTGTCCTCCCACATGTTGAGGCGTGTTGAGGTGTTGGTCGTAGGAAGCAAAACGTGTATTATAGCAACCAGTGAGACTCGATGTGTACTGGGATACAAGGGCATCCGGTTTGTTGACAGTGTAAAAGTGACGATGGTTGTTAATAAGAAGGTTCAGAGCACCACCTGATTCCCCCTTCCCCCACATAAAAGACATCATATAACTTGCAGGTTAGGATGTGTGTGTGTGTGTTCTATTAAGGAACAAATAAGCTGTAAGTAAATTCCTTCCTATTTATCATGAATTTACCTTATATATATATATCAGCTGGCAAAATGGCGTATCCCTAACACAAGTCCCGCACATGGAGGAGAAGGAGACGTCCAAACGTACCCCTACTTCGAAAATAAATTGAAGCCGAAAAATAGCGAACGCCCCGGTTGTATGTATCACGGTCCGCCATATTGCGTATGGAATAAAACTGAAGTATTGCATTCACAGAATAATCAAATCATTCTTTGTGTTTTTCTGTGATTTTTAGAATGGTAATGAGTTGTGTCGCTTTTGGATGCATAAACAGATACTATAAGAAGGGTCCCAATGTCACATTTCACAGGTGAATGTTAGAGAAAATTTCTGTCGAAATATAAAATGTTGATATAAATTGATGGCATGCAGACAATTAAAAGTGTTTTTCTATGCTTTTCATTATGCCGTCAATATGTTAATTCGAGAATTTAAAGAGAAGGATTACTGTTCTAATTTTTCTCATAGATTTTAAATAATTACAAGAAAACAGACTAAAGGAAATATCAGCAGTATTAATTATATTTCATGCACTTTCGGGAATTGTTTTCGTTATGCAGCTTTCGATATTCACTGGAAGTTTTGGTTACACTCTATGTTGAGCTATACAATATTTTATAAGCACTAACAAATTATCTGTATATGTTTGTATTCTTTAACCATAATACCGAACCTTCACGTGTAAATTAAATGTGACTACAATTCAATAATGTTATTTATAGGGTGACCGTATTAATGGTTGACCAAATAAGGAAAATTTCAACTCTAAGCAACAGACGTTTATGTAATAGAAAAAAATATACGAAACAATCCTAAGACCATGCAGAGTAAGTTAAAGAAAAAGCAGCTCGCATTTATTTCATTTAACAGACAAATATATTGCTGAAGGTGAAGTTGTCCAGTTGTAGTAGCCAATTGTGAACTAAGGCTGTTGCCGTGTAGATCAATGATTCTGTTTACTGTAGGTTGTTCCTTGAACAACGAATGAATGCAATGATTAATTATTTCACTGTACCTTCTACTCGATATGCAGGGATATATTGTATTACTTATACTTCTGTCCTCTTATTGTGCGCTCTGCTCTCTTCCAGATGCCCTTTACACTTTTTATTTGATTCTGGGGTACTGTATCTCCTGACTGCACAACATTTGGGAACTACACTAGTAAACCTTATAGAAGTATAAAACGTACTGTGTTTACTACTATATCCAATATAAACTATTATTACTGTTTGTCCCCCTTATTAGTCAACCACTGGCGACTGACCCATTACAGGTACGGTCACCATGTAGCTTCGCATGTCATAGACCAGGTGAATGAGAGACTAAATTGTAACAAATCTTTTTGAAATGAACACTGGAATATATTTAACATTTTACGCTTTCTGAATCTTAGAAGCACTGTTATAAACATATGTATCCAGTATGTTAGTATGTTTACATGGTTCAAGGGGTACATTGTAATTTACAGCAGTCAAGAAATTAAAAACTTACAGCTATGTTGCCTTGCGGTTGGGCAGACACGGAGTCTGTTAAACGTCTAAAAATAAATATAAAGTGACTAACCCGTTTTCGCTAGTTCGACATTATCTAACATAATCGGTATGCTTTTGATCAATTCGAATTTAATTGCCATAACTGCATATAATTGCGTATCTGTGTATGTATTTGTCTTTAGCGTTTTATAATCAAACAGGATTGTGTATGCTTAATATAAATTAGTGTTGTGGTTACCTCGTACGTATGTCACAGATTCCTTGCATCGATTTGATTGCATTAATCACAATGTACTTATCCATGCACTGCGAAGGTTATTGCGAGCGGCCATTAAAGATTGCTCGGCGCACATATTTAAGAGGCTATCCCTTCTCGCACGTCTCGATAAAGTCGATATCGCATGGGAGGAAATTCATGCACAGACACAAAATAATGCCGAGTAAGCGAAGGTGGGTTAATTAAAGCCAGATTATGTCTCATGGATTGCATCTTTCTATCACCTTACCAAGCACATTTTAATTCCAGACCTTCTGCTACCGTAAAGAGTTCCCTCCTCTTCACTTGTCTTTCTGCTGTATTCTCCATTAATTCGAGACGGCAATGCTTACATTTTTCAATATTAATGAATTCCAAAAATTTTACCTATTAGTTTACCCCTATGATGAGGTCGTAGAGAAAGTAAACAAATTTAAATACTTGGGAGCATACGTAACAAGCAAAAATGAGGTCACGGAAGAAATAAAAAGTCGCTTAGTATCGGGGAACGCAT
>JAGDQP010021182.1:0-32122 GCA_022664845.1 Lepisma saccharinum | reverse complement strand
TAAGTATTAAGGCACATCACTTTGACCTCCCCATCTTCTTCATCCACCGCTCAATGCCACTGCTGCATACCTGTACACATTTCTTTTCCTTCTCTCTCAAGGGAATTCCACAAGGAGGTAAGAACCTACCTTAATGTTTTGTGCATTTACTACAATTGTGTCTTGGTCACGTCGTTCATCACCTTCAGAATGTGTATCTGAGGAGTAAACATCATGATATCTCAGTCTAGGTAGGGATGAGATAGAATCTGATGGTGTGTTCAGCTCTGAATTAATGATCCTGAATTCCTTGAATTCTGAATAAGCAGTTCGTCCATATCTGATTTTGGTGCAAGTTACGGGCTCAAAATAATGACTCGATTGCAGATTGGGTATGGGTTTGATACCTTCCCATCTTGACGTCAACATTTCTTCAAACTTTGAAATTTCTTCTATTGGCAGGTATTGAATATTTATTCCAGAAATGCATCTTTTTGCACAATTGTAAAACTCTTCAGCTGTGTTCACGTTTGCACGTCTTGACTTTACCTCTAACCAAACTTTGCGTTTTAATACGCCTCCAATCCCGTCAACTGCACCCTTTCCGTGAGAGGTGGCAAAAAAATCCACTGGGCCTTTATCTGAAAATCTTGTTCCATGTAGCAAAGATTCGAAAGAGTATATCTATTTTTAAACTGGGCGGCACATTCATCAGAGAAAATGTATAGGTTTCGCACATTAGGGAACTCACTTTTCAATGCTTGTATAATTTGCCGAAGAAATACCCATACTGAGTACTTCCATGGTGCCTATCACTGAAGACATCGTCTGAAAAAGTATTACATAGTAACTTTATCCGTCCATAGTTTGAACAAATCAAGACAAATTATATCTAACTCATAACTTAATAAGCTTCGAAATTGTACAAACACATTACAAGGCTACATGTAACTACAATCCTATTAAAAAAAACTCAGAAACATCGTCAACAGATAATGTCACACCGGAAACCAAACTCATGTCGCACCCGTAACCAGAGGTATGTCGCACCCGAAACCGTCAAAAAATATACAAAAACCAAACAAATGTGAACAAAAATGATGCGAATAATTTAGTATTTACATATATTTAGAAGTAATACAAGCATGACACTTTTAGGTTACAATTCTCGAAGTTATTAAAAAAATATCGATGTTTCGGGTTTCGGGTGCGACATGAGTACAGCCTGTAACTACATATATATAATAATAACGTGAATATCTAACTTTGTTTTAGGAAAACAATCAGAAATTATGTTGCAAATACAATAACTTGTTTACTTGTTGTTACAGGTTTCTTAATATCACTTTCATTGACAGTGGAAAATTTTGCTAAATGTAATGCTCAAGTTTGACATCTTGCAACCATGCGCGGGTTGCCACAAGTATAAGCATTAGTGTTTTTTAGAAAAAAACGAGAAATAAATACATGTTTCATACTTATTTCAGAAAGTATGAATTCTGTGGAAAATAAAATTCGAAAAATGATATGGAATATAATTAATTAAAATTTTGACCCCCAGGCTCATTTTACATGGAATGGCCGTTTTGTCTTATTTTAAACGTTAACACTATTTAGCCTTGTTTAAGAGGAGGAAATACCCTTGAATTAAAGAGATTCTCTGATCAAGAAATGTTATCATAAATTTGACGACACAAAGTTATGAAGGCTGAAAACCCGCTGATTATTAGGTCATCAAGTGTCGGTATCGTTTAAAATATATTTACGAAATAGGTTTCTTCTACTAGCGCATGTGTGTGTTTTTCTGCATGCGAGTGTTGAGTGTGAGCGGGGCGGATTATTTGTAGGCTGTAATCTACACAAATAATTTACTTTATAGAACAAATTCTGGTACTTACGTTAAATCCCTGAAACCTTTACCTAGATTTACTTGTGGTCCGCTGAACATTTACGTCATAGTCTGCAATCTATACACAAATAGTAGCTTCAACTGAAACCATGCAAAGCAGGATTATTCTTTTTATTTTGGTGCGTGTAACGAGGAAACGTTTGTTACGGTGAACCTAATCCACAAGAAAACAACTGTACCTGAGAGCCAGAACCGCGTAAGTCACAAATCCTTGTTTTCGAGAAAAAAAGAAAAAAAGACTTTCTTTCACATTGAAATTAAATGATGAAACTACATAATATCCTTACCTTTTTACAATATTTAATATGTTTTTCAACAAAAATCATGCAACCAATATGCGGGTGCTCACAAAACTGCATTAATAGGTCTCTCTTGAATTTGACTTAAGCGGTTCTCGTCCTCAGGTACAGGTTTATTCCAATAGTACAAAAGAATGAATGAATAACACGAATTTGAAAATCAATGGGGCAAATATATATGCATGTACTGTGAACAATGGGTGAATATAATATATTATTCTATTATAGAGAACACTATCTTACTACTATGAAATAGACACAATTTAGAAACTCTAGATAATTTCTATTCTTTGTTCCCCATGCTTCATAATATCATTCAATATAATAACATGAAACGCACGTTTATTTTAGAACTGGGATAATCAATGATGGGAGTGCAGAAAGTCAAATTATATATATTTTTATTTTAGCATTTTAGGTTTCTGTCCCGGAAATTGAAACAATGTAAAGGTACTGCAGTTTTGACTCTTTAATCCGGATAATTTAATGTAACTCAGTGCTCAATGTTTATGTGTTTTTTTTTATTTACTAGTAGTTTATCTACCCGCCCGTTGGTGCGGGGTGAATAAAACATGTTAGCAACACTGAGAAGTGGGAACGTGTTTTTAAAAATTGATTACCAACACTGACAACTTCCGCGCAGAGAGTGCCTGTATGACCTGTGATAGTACGTAAATCACAATTTTGGTATGTATACGTAGTGTGAAGGTAATTAGAAATATTGATCTTTTTTTAATGGACTAGCAACACTGGCAACATCGACGCCTTAGGGGCGCAGAGCGGCCAAATTTTAAAATAGATTTGGCAACTCTCATAACTAAAATGTTTAGGTACAGGGACCCCCACAGATTTTTTTTCTGTTGTGTTAAATAATGATTATGCCAGTTTTGGTGCTGATACATCTATCAGTTTGGAAATAATTTAAAAAAAAATGCATTTTTGAAAAAGACTGCAACACTGAAATCTGGTTCGCATTACCGGAATCAAAATACATCTATGACCTGGCGCAGTACATAAGGAACACGTAAGCAAAATTTAGTGTTAATCAATGCAAACATGTAAAAATATATATTTATATATAAGTTACATACCGACTAACTTTCATTTTTTTTGTAGAGATGTCGGTATTTTGTGCATATAAGTAAGTCAATTATTATTATGTTGCTGTGTTCAGTGTAATGCATTTTTGTCTCTGCTTTAATTGAGTAATTTTAGTATTTTAATTACGTTGTCTGAGCTTGGATATGTTAACTGCATGCTTTGGTACATTAGATTCAGGGTTAAGATGATGGACACACCTTTCCTAAGTTCTCACAATATAATAAATCTGAATATCTACACAGTCAGGAACATTCAATTAAATTCTTAATAAAACCATAGTATTTTCAATTGTTACATGTCCTTTACATTACTGATCTTCAAACATTGGTTTCTTATTTTATTCACCCTCTATATATTCTTTAACGAAATTTCTAATTATTGTTTGTTACGTTTGATTTACTAATCGATGATGAAAGATAGGGTTGGAAAGGAAGTTCTGAATTACTTTGTTTAGGTGAGTTGCCTTATTATTCTAATATATGTGTAGTTTAGAAGCTTATTTAATAGAACTATGTAACGTCTTGAAGCACCGCTCGTACCGGTAGTTATTTGCCCTTTTAAGTTCCTCATTACCGGACACTGTGATCCATGGGAACTAAAATAGTAGTTTATTTCAAAATACGTTACATTATGCTATTATTTAGTCCGGAGCAGAGAGATTGAGGCCAGAGTTAAACAGGTCATCGGTCGACCGGGTCAATCGCGAAATTCGAATCAAATTTTGGATCGGGTCGCCTGGTCAGTGCTTGAGAACAGGTGACCACGAGGGTAGAGCCAAGTTTTTAGTTCCTTCCATATTATATGCACTATTGCATTTGAGTAGTGATTCTTTCAATGGTGACCGGAACCGGTGATGCTATCCTCAGAGCACGAAAGTCAAGACCGGGTCAATCGGGTCATCATGTCAATCAGATAGTCTTGGATCGAGTCCCCGGGTCAACTATGTCTGGGTCATGCCTGTCTCCAAAAGTGACTCGGTTTCAGCTCTGCTTCAGGCACAGAACAAAAATATCGGTTCTTTATGGACGAAATCAGGTATTTCATTTACAATCGTGATAAAATAGGATGCCTCTTCCCCTCCTTTAAATGTCTTTAATAACTTGCTTCTTAAGGTGCTATTACACTATTGGGCTTCCTGATCAGCTTGTTCATTGGTTTGTTCGACGAGCTTCCTGTCAACAAAGTTCGAGTACACTTCGCGCTAGTACATTATCGAGCATACTTAAGAGCTTCCTCGACTATATTGTCTGTATCTCTCCAAATGTTGTACAGCTTGCTATACGAGTTTTTCCTTGAGCAAGCTTGATGGATTTTTTTGCTATTGTACTGACAGTCTTTCTCATCAGGCGTGTAAGCTGATCAGCAAGCTCGATAGTGTTATAGCGCCTTTAATTTAGGTACCATCCGGACATTTGCCTGGAAAAACTCACAGAATGCATGGAACCATGGAAAGGATGTTCAGCAAATAGGACGGTGCCTTTGAGGAATTCACGCTCAGTCGAAACCCGGCTGTAAAGAGTTTGGTACTGGTCCTGTTCATATATAACTTTCTTAATATGGTGGACATTGAACTGACAGTGAGGAAACACGCAAGCTTGAGTCGTGCTACAGATATTCCTGATTTGACACTTTCCATGACTTTCCATAATATTACCTAGCAAATTGGTACAAAAAGATATAGCACGAACCTAAGCTTTCCTGGTTCTTTCTCGCCAAAGGACATCAGTTTTTATAATTATGTCTTCAAATTTAACAGATGATTCAGTGACCAACTTCAATGCTTGTTAGTGGAATGGATCTTTATTATTATTCGGTTCGCTGAGTGGTTCTATTTCATTGTTAACTTCCAGATAGTCTATGACACGACTCTCGAATGACATTAGTTGGAGACCACTCTTACTGAAGCATGCAAGGGGTAGAGAGAGTCCAGGGCCTTTGTTTTGGGGCAATTTACCTTATGAAACTGAAGGAAATTGTGGGAAACCTCATTTAATATAACCGACAACACAATCGAATCTAGGGAATCTGGTTGTACGTGAAAGTCCTATATAGACTGGAGTATACCTAATTGCTGGCATAGGATATAATGTAAATAAATCTTAATTATTACTAGGCAGTAAAAAATCCCTGGTGTTCCTAATACTGAAGAATCTCGTATTTATGAATGAAGGTCCTTTTATTTTTTGCCAGAGCGCAGAGACATGTATAGAAAGAAAGGGAGATGGAACCGTCAATAAAGGAGAGTTGATGTCTCTACCAGTTATCCTGTCACATTAAACTTCAACCCATTCATGAACTAATTCCAGAAGCCCTTTTTTCCAATAACCGCTTCCCGTCTACTGAATGGGTTTTATTTTGAACTTTGTAATCTTCTTTCAGTACGACTCAAGTTCCTTATCGCGAGGAGCAATTTGAGCCAGTTCAGTGAATGCTTTTCGTTCAGCATCATCACCTAAGATAAATGTCACAAAAAACATAGTTTTCATTTTCAAAAAAGAAAGAAAGAAAAAGATGAGAAAAACCATTTCTGAATTCAAATTCCTAAGATTCGAATTTAGTCTTAGTTCGTGAACATGTGTGTGTGTGCGACATATTTTGCAGAAGTATTTGGTACGTTCAAAAATATTCCAGACTTCTTCTCCAGAACAACTCTCTCTTGAATTCTGTTTTAAGTGTTTTAATTGCTCTTCCATTACGTATCATTACATCCAATGAGATGATCTTAGGTAGCTATGTGGTAGTCCCTATAAATTCGTTTACACATGAGATAGTCATTTCATGTCAAATTTGTGAACAAAATGGCGTCGTTTCGTAAGTGATTAATATTGTTACTTCTGAGCCTTGACGGGTATAACTTATGTATTGAAGGAAAGCAACTGTACAAATTTCAAATGCTTTGCTGACAGTTCAATATACTCATTAATTGTTCTCTCCGGTGCTGCAGGTTCGAAAATGAAGAGCCAACAGGTGTTCTTCCACAACACTGGATATTACTATGCTACAGATGACGGCGACAACTTTTGCCGTGGCCAACCTGTTTGCCAGATCTCTGACCATGTGATTTTCTTTTCTTTGGAGTTTCGTTAAATACAGAGTTTATGTGCCTTCTTTATCTACTCTCTTAGCTATTCCTGGCCGGATAGCACGTGTACTGCAGGGTGCCCTCCACACGCGTTATGCTTGTGAAACTTGGACATTAATGTCTCAATTACCCCACGTAAGGTAACAAATATTGTAAAACAGGGTATTCTCAGAAGAATGTTTGAGTTTCCTAAGTGAAAAAATGTTATTTGAATTTTGAATTTTAGGCCTTAAATGAAATTCAAAATTCAAGTAACATTTTTTTCACTTTAGAAAACTCAACATTTCCTCTATTAATACCCTGTATTTACCAATATAATAGTTACGAATTTAGTACCACAAAAACCAAAGAAATATGTCGGCACATTTTTTAGTCTTAGTTTAGTACAACAGGAACCTTCATCAGTATTACATTACATCTTATCCTCTTCCGGTAACGAAATAAGAATCGAAGCAACTTGTTTTGAGATTATAATTGTTCAAAATTTTCGATATAACCGTATTATATTCGTCATACACATACTGAATCTATTATTGCTCACTAGATGTCGAACCATGCAGTTTTGTTTTGTTACTCCAGCATGCAGCACCAGAGAGGGTTTTCCCGTGTAAATGTCAGTGGCTCAAAGAGGGTAGTATATTTGACTCTAGATTGTTTTAAGAGTAATATAAATCTCCAATATAATTTTAAAGGTTTGTCCTGTGCGAAGTTTTATTCACAAGTGAAAGGAATAGGTTTAATGTATAAATACAATTTGGCACAGGAGGTTATTATAGGTCGGAAGCTCGGTCGGAATATTTTCCTTGAGATATGAAGAGATTTTAAACTTAAAACTGAAAATCTAAGTAACAATTAGGGAGAGATAAAAGATTAATAGATAGGTTGAGGAAGATATGGAGATACATAACTTTATTGTTCTTTTCTTTCTTTTACATAAATGCTGTTTTGAAAGGGTGCTGTTTTTATTTCTTAACTGCATGTGACATGGTAACTCTAGCATTCACATCTTTACCAATATAGTATTTATTGGACATTGATGATTCAGACCTACTATCACACAGACTAAAATGTAAGTTTGTACAAGAAATCTTTCATTTTAATCTGACATCCTTCATTTACAACCTTAAGATTGTACTGAAAATGAAAATATTATAATGAAGTAAATTAGTTCTCTACACTGAACAAGTTGGTATTTTAGATTGCACGATATTTGGTGACCTGAGGAACAAAATTTAAAAAAAATGTTTTGTAAATTATTGAATTAAATATTTATTATAAAACAAGAATAATACACGCATCCAGTATTTTAATACAAACACACACTGATATAATGCTAATACGGAAATAGAAATGTGTGTGTGTTTTAGATGCTTTAGGCATTCAATCGATTTGAACCATATTTCCGGGTGCCAAAGGCATTGTTTTTGCTAACCATTATATATGTCAGACACAAGGAATGATGACAGTACAATAATATATTACAGGAAACATTAATCAACGTGTCAGTATTTATGTATAACCTCAATGGTAACTTTTATTTTTATATTAGGAGGGAGAAAATAAATATGCAATATTTTCCACCAAACTGTTTTGATAGTATATTTTTACACATTCATTCTGAAATATTACCTTACCGAGCCGCCATATCTCAGTGGTAGAGCGTAGGCACAGCCTTCGAGAGATCCTGAGTTCAATCCCAGAGACCTAAAGTTTTCCAGGGTTTTTCCTCAATTACACCAGGCAAATGTCGGGATTGCACCTTCAACATAGGCCCTGGCCGACACCTTCCCGAATTCTCTTCTCTCCCCTATCCCGCCCTGAGCTTTAGATGCATAAAGACATACATATAATTCAATTCTGAAACATTATCTATTGTCATTAGTGTTCAAAGTCACTTGTTATGGACTAAGTCAAATACCTTGTTAGCACAGTGATCCAGAATCAGGAAAAAATTTGGGTTTTGTAATATTAATAATCCAAACTAGCTTGTAGTGTAAAATTCTACCCATGTAGAACTCAACATCTATTTGTGTTGTCATATGAGTTCAACATTGACAAAAATAGGTAAAATATTTCTAAGTAAAGTGTTATTTTTATTATAGTTTTCACATTGCTATATTGTGATACTCAGTGGTGGGTTTCAGCCCTGGCGGCGCTAGGGTACTTTTTCTCATGGTCTGGCTCCGCCAGGGTACTTTTTTTTAAGGCATAATTTAGTTTTCCTTGTTTTTAATTTGAAATCAAAGGTTTGGATCAACCACATGAATGTGAAACTAATTTCTGATCGAACATATTCGTTCAAGAATTACAACAGTATGTTGTTTATTTCAACTTTGAGAGGAAGTGGATCTGGCGGTTTAAGGGTATGTTATTAGCGAGGGCAGGGTCAATGAAAGCCCGTCTACGGCCTAGTAGTGGCAAGGCAATGAAATCATTGTTTGGCCGGTATTTGCGGGGCATCCACCCTTCAAAACAGTCCTTTTAATAAAAAATTC
This sequence comes from Lepisma saccharinum, assembly GCA_022664845.1. NCBI lineage: Eukaryota > Metazoa > Arthropoda > Insecta > Zygentoma > Lepismatidae > Lepisma > Lepisma saccharinum. The sequence continues at coordinate 23,257 of JAGDQP010021182.1, read as the reverse complement.
AGCCGTGTGACACAAATGTTCTCTTAACAGCAAGTGTATCCCTAAGTCCGTAAATGCAGTCATTCAACCGCTACATTTAGCTGAACTGGAAAGCATCTTGGAAACTGTAAAGATAATACCCTCTATTCTTCTCCCTCCCTCCATACTTTCAGGTTATTTTCTTGTTAGAACGAAAATCGGCGGTACATGACACAGGCAAGTTGAAAAAAAATGTGCCAAATTGGGCATAGAGATGATAGTAATATTTGTTGTTGTACCAAATAGGAAACAAAAACATCTTGTGTGTGGATGGAATGTGATCCCAAAAAGGAAAGAAAACATGGTTCGTCTCTAGCATGAATAGGAGGAACCGGGGGAGGGGAACGGTATATCTATTCGACAGATGACAGGTAAAAGCAATAATTGATTTTGAAGCTTGAAACAAGACGAGATGCAATTGTCATCAGTTGCTACAAAGGACAGGAGAAACGGATGGGTATCTAAGCAACGACCAATGATCCGTGAAGATCTAAGGTTGACTATTTCCGTTTGCATAAACAAACCAGACAATCATAATCAGAGATAATTTTCAATTTTTCAAATCGATTCCCCACTAAGGCATATGGACAGAGACATATGGAGGGAAATATCATTGATCTTGTCATTAGATACAGTCCCGACGTTCGTCTGGTAAGACCAAGGAAAGATATGGAAGATTCTTTTCATAGATCCTGTTCAGGAATGAAGATACCATTTGTTTCTTTGTATTAAAAATTGAAATCAAACGGACGGAGTAACCGTAACTCAGGTCTTTGAATGTTGGCGTAATATTCGAAAGATCCTGAGTTCAAATCCAGTGGCCAGCCATCTTGACTGAGGTTTCCACGAGTTTTCAGTTTCATAAGAAAAATGTTGGGTATAGTACCTAACAATAAGACCGTTGTCGCTTCCTCCTTTATATGTTTGTTCGACTTGTTCGAACCCTTCCTATCAATCAGCTATAATGCCAATCGAAGAACCGCAAGTCCCAAATAATAATAATAATAAGAAGAAGTAAAAACTACTACCTAATGGGAAAACATTAACAATACTTTATCTTTTAAGAAACGGAAATTTTTGGATATTTAAGAAATAGTATAATAGTAACACTCTAACCGTCAGATCTATGGTCTTTTTTCAACATTCAAAATTTATAAAACTTATAAATTACAAAAAAGAAGGCAGAAGAGATGGTTTACTGCACATTTTTTATTTCAGACTTACGAACAGGGATGAGGACGGAAACGGCTATCCTTATTAGGAAATATTAGGTTCCATTCCGCCATTCGCCAGGCGAGACAGAAAACCGCGGAAAACCTCAGCCAGGATAGCCGACCACTCTGTTTGAACCAAGGACATTCCAAATTACGTCCATGCAAGGGCGCCGATCCCGGGGGGGCTTTGGGGTCCCTGGCCCCCAAAGTTGAAATGGTCCCCCCTAATGGGGGGGGGGGCAAATGATCAGGTGAAGTTGGTTCTTCTATTTCTACAGTACATGGTTATTCGTTTTCCCATTCTACTAACCTTATCTCCCTTTGGCAAATCTATTTCATTGATAAATTCCTCCCTGAAACTCGTGTGCTACAATTACTTATATAAATTACATCACGTATAAAACCCCTCTTCTGGCTAAAGGAGTTGATTTGTGCATTGCTTGTGTTGTTTCTGGAGTTTTGTGCATAACATCCATAAAGACCATTTAGTAAGAAAAAGAAGAAAAAGAAAATAAAGAATGAAAGAAAAAATGAAAACGTATTTTCTGTCGTTAAACGCTTGGAACGCTAAGATCGGGTCATAAATGATCCATACAATCAAAATATTATTTTTGTCCATTAGTCATTAAATGAAAGAGTGAAATGGTGTGTATTCTTCACGTACGTATTCAAAAATCTTATGGTAGAAAATGACGTTAAACCATATACTTATTGTGTTATAATTTAAGAAAATCAAGCATGAGTTAATTTGACCCAATCTTGGCGTTTTGTGTAACTATTTTTGAATGTCATTTTTTATTAAAATAGCAAGTTGTTGTCGGTTCTAATGATCACACGTCTCTTTCCAAACGACCTACACTTTATAATTTCTCAATGAAGAACCGAAGAAACGTGAACGATGTTTCTTGTTTAATGGTAAAGACAAGTACTCCGCATACTGTCAGAAATGTAATCGTTTCATTTGCAAGAATCAGAATACAACACATACGGTGTGCTTTACATGTGAGAGTGAGAGAGTAAGGTAGTTTGATTCTGGCAATTTTATATGTAGTGCTTTATATGTGTAAATAAGTAAAAGACTCATGGTACCTTCATTTTTGTGCAGCCATGAAAATGGTTACTAGGTTAATATGATGTATTAAGTTTTCTGTATGTTTCATTATTTTGTAGTATCTACTTGAAAAAATAAAATACAATAAATAAATACAATACAATGAAATAAATACTATACAATGAATACACCCATACTCTCAAATACCTTGATTCTGAACAAGTACTTTATTTCATACGAGAAATATACATGGGTCAAAAATGACTCATCTTGTCGTTCCGTGAAATAAAATTACCTTGGCGTTCCGAGAATCACGTTAATAGAACATACAACATTCTTCATACAACACTTTCGTCATTCTCAGCCGCTACCACAGTTCCCCTCTTTCTTCGCCTCTTCTGCTTCTGATGTTGACGCTTGAGATGTTCTGGCCGTGACCACAAGAGCTCTTAAAGATTCATTGCCTCAGGAGAGATAGACCCTTTCGACTTTCGAGGAAGTTGTCTGATTGAGAAAATAAGAGGATCAGATGGTTAACAAAAGTCTTCTGAAAGCCTTCGTTTATGTTAACTTTCGATGTTTTTTTCGAGTGACACTCAAGAAAGAATTTAAAGTCCTTGTTTCGAGTCTCTTGTGCTTCTTTTGACATCTGGCTTATAGGTAGTATTGCTGCTGAAACTACTGCCGCTCCAGGGCACAGGAATGTAGTAGTACTAGACATATTGTTTGTAACATGCATTGCCGGCCGGGTAGCCGTGCGGTCTACGCCGGTAGGCCAACGACTCGAAGATCTCGGATTCGAGATCCGGTAGGGGCATGGATGTGGATTTTAATTACTAAGGGGCGAATCGTGACGGGCCGAAGTCCAGACTCCAAAGTTACTAGACTGGCCCATATAAAAATAAAGTTTTCTTGTAACATGTATTCTTCAAATGTTGTATCATTGATGTCATGATATTTTCGTAGGATCACGTGATACTAATATAAGTTGTAAATAACAACAAAAGAAAAACTATTTGTCATTTGTCCATAATCACCATTTGGGATTTGTCTTGCATGCCTTGTTAAATTTTAAGAATGATGACGTGTGAATCCATTCCCCAAGCATTAGGTTTGAGAAAGTATGTCGAAGTTGCGAGTTTTAAATACAAGGGGTGTTCAAATGAAAAGGTACGAAATATCGTAAAAACCAAACCGGTTGAAATATGAATATGCCGCTTTGGGATAACGTAGTGCGATATGTAGGGAAGAGAATATAGAGTCCGGCGTGGTTGTGCACATGCGCGGGCGCCTCTCACATGACGCAGGAGAGAATCAGGCAGTTGTGTGTTCCGTCCAATTGACGCGGCAGTGCGTGTGAGGAAATCATGGCGTTCACATTCAACAATTCGTGTACTAGACAAGTTCAAGTGGGAGCAGCATCCGCCCTACAGCCCGGACATGTCGCCCTGCGACTTCCATCTGTTTGGTCCTCTAAAAAAATCATCTCAGAAGGAAGCGCTTCAACTCGGACGACGAACTGAAGGACACAGTGGAGGACTGGCTGCTGTCACAGCCACAGGAATTCTGGGAACAGGGAATCGTTCGGCTAGTGAAACAGTGGGATAGTTCGGCTCAGGCCTCTGGTGATTACTTTTGAATAAAGACGTCGATTATACCCACAGTGTCGTTTCGTACCTTTTAATTTGAACATCCCTCGTATAAATAATGCTTCTATTACAAGCATGTGTATTTTGATCAGTAAGCTCCTCAGACAAAATATTTTGTAAAGAAAACATGTGCACAAAGTAACATGGGCACCTACTAAAGTCACTTGCCGGGATCCATTCAACGAAGTTGATCGAAGGCACTTTAGCAAAAACTGTCCTTAGAAGCACACCAGCTCGTGTAGGACGTTAATAACAATTCAATCACTCATAAAGTCATTGAAAATGAACGCCGTGCAACTAGGCCGCATAATTAATAGCCTCTGAATCTATAATCGTGTCTGGTAAAGAGATCTCCTCTCTCTCTCCTTTCCTCCTTCTCTCCCACGTAACGAAAATCAGCAAACAACATGAGCATAGATTTTTCCAAATATACTTGAATTAGAACAGACGTGCAATGCCCTTAGTTATGCAGTAATCTAATTAATAGTAACTTTCTTATAGATTCTCAAGAAGCCTATACTTGCAGAGACGAATTCTTCCTTGTGGAAGTATCTTCGCCAAGATGCTTCTTGTTACCTGGGTTTTATGAGTTACGCCAGGCGAGACGACACTTGGTGAGATAGGAACTCCAACTCGCCCCAACCTAAGGTCTCAGAAGGGTTTCTTCTTATTGGTCGTAGAAATAAAAGACAGGTATGACACATAAGAGATTTAATGTGCAATTGTACATAAAACCATTAATCATTTCCTCTGCTCTTGAAACTCGGTTTCAGATTTTTTTTTTTTTTACTGCTAGCCTAAGATGGGCTTAGACAGCACCCCCAGAGGGATTTCCCTCTTTGTGGGAAAAGGAGTTAGGATAGTGTGGATAGTCAAGGAAATTGGTAGTTGGGCTAAGGGTTTTTATTTTAATTATCCTTTATTTCATATAATATGATCAAATTCATTGTTGGAGTATTATGAGTTTGCCTCATAATCATAAATAATGGTAGTGGTTCACTAAAGATGATGTGATGGATTATGGGCATGAGGTGCAAATAGACATCACAACATTTTGGCACATTGAAAGATGAATGGCTGACAATCTTCTGGACTAGGGACTACTCTAGTCCGTGATGGAGACAGGTGAGCCCTGGCGTTCAAAATGATTACGTTGCAGTATGTGAGGGTGCTACATAGTGAGTAATTTCTGGTGAGCTGTATGCTGAGATCAGTGGCATATCGGGATGATCAGGTGGTTGACTGTATTGGTATAGTGTGCATAGTAGGGAGAGAGGTGTGTGTGTATATTTGGCTGGTACTTGTTGTTGATGATGTTAATGTAGAATATCGTGAAATAGAAGATGGTTTGTTTCAAGCCGGGTCGTGATGTATCGGATGCATAATTTTTCTATGTGTAGTAGGAGATGTGGAAATTTGATTCTGTTGTAGAGTTCCTGTGTCGGGCTTGCTAGTTTTACTCTGTATGATATGCGTAAAGCATGACGCTCTAGAATTTGTAACTTATGGTAGATGTGATGAGAAGCGGAAATCCAGGCTGTAAGTCCATAGGTTAAAACTGGTCTGAGAAATACCTTATATGTTTTTAGAATGGTGTTAGGTTTTGGTCCCCATGTTGTTCCAGTCAGTCGTTTTAAGAGGTTAAGTCCATTTTTGGCTTTGGTTATGATTTTAGAGAGATTAGGACGCCACGTGTGATGATGGTCTAGAATGAGACCGAGGTATGTGACAGCTTTGGATGGTTTTATGGGTTCATGAAAGAAGGTGAGGGAAAGGCGGTTGGGATTTCTGATGACTTTTGAGCGGCGTTTAGGTGGGATGAAAACGATTGCTTTTGTCTTGTGGGAATTTATGGTGAGTCCCCACTTACTGCACCAAGAAGTGAATGTCTTGATGGCATCGTTCATTGTGCGGTTGATGTGCTGGATAGTGGAGCTAAGTGCGAGGAAGGCGGTGTCATCTGCATATTGAAAAACATGTAGGAGAGGTAGTGAGGGACTCCGGAGTGTAGGAATATTGGATGAGAGGTGCTGTTGTTAATGGCTATGTATGCTAGGCGATTTGTGAGAAAGTTGTAGATGAAACGAATAATAGTGATGGCTAGTCGGAATATTAGGAGTTTATAGATGAGAGCGGAGTGCTATACTTTGCCAAGCACTTTTTCTAAATCAAATAGGACAAGACAGGAAGGGCGAGAACTGTTGTAATGGTTGGTTATCATGTTGGTTAAACGGAGCAGTTGATCATTTATGCTATATGAGCGGAGAAATCTATCCTACTTGGTGTAGAGGAATAAGGTTGTATTGGTCTAGATGGGCATGGAGTCGTAGTACTAAGATTTTCTCTAAGGTTTTACTGAAGGTTGAGGTTAATTGGATCGGTCTGTAGGAGGATACAGAGCTAGGAGGTTCTTGAGGTTTGAAAAACATGAGTGTTCTGGACGTTTTCCAGGGTAATGGGAAGAAGCCAGTGCGTAGAATAAAGGTATAGATAGCGGCTAGAAGCTGCATGAGGCATTTAGGTGCTTCTTTCAAGTGGCGATATGTGATGCGATCGATACCAGGTGAGGTTTGACGTTTGTTGGCAAGGACACGTGTTATATCTTCGGTGGTGATGGGTGCAGTAAGTGGGTTGTCAGGAAGACGATGTTCTGTATTTGGTTGAAGATGTGGTGATGATAAGTTCAGTCGGTCTACGGGACGGCGTCTATCGGGATAAAATGGTAGTGAGGGGGTAAATATTTCCTGTAAGTAGGTAGCGAATGCGTCTGCTTTGGTCTGATCGAAGTAAAGTGCTTGGCCGTCTTGTAGAAGTGGGTATGTTGTTTTGGTGTATTTCAGTGAGTGCATTAAACCTTTTTCAGTATTTTGTGGGGCGAGCTATATCGGCGAGTGAGTTGCATGTTTTGACCCATTGTCGTAATTTGAAAGCTTTGATGTAGTTTCGGACTGTGTGTTGCAGTTGGCGATGGAGACGAAGCGATTCCGGATTGCCAGTTCTTTGAAAATCTCGATAGAATTGTCTGGAGTGTCTGATCATGGTAAGATATTGCGGTGGAAGGTTAGGTTTGAAAGGGTGATTGTGTTTTGCGGAATGAATTTGTGTGAGGCAGTATGAATAATGTTAGTTATTTGGTACACTGATGTATAAAGTTCATCTTCGGAAGTGGGTGTTTTGAGAGGTGTGATGTGGTTATGTATGTAATCACGGTAGCTGTCCCAATCGGCTCGATCAAAGCGAAGTACTTGTTTCAGTGGTGCAGGTTGTTGTGGAAATGGATTTTGTTGGCGTAAGCTTTATTGGTGCATGCTCACTTCCCATGAGGTCAAGAACTGTTATTGTGCTACTGTTATTGTGCTATATTGGTAGATGTTATGACAATGTCGGGGGTAGTATTGGAGAGAGGTCTGGTTGGTTTCGGTAACTGACTGACTGTACCGGTAGTTTGATATTCAATGAAGGTTGGAAGTTGGTTTTGTCCCTATCGGAGCGGCTATGTATGTTGATATCTGCCATTAATATGTAATTGGTGACAGTATTTAATATGTATGTGAAGAAATCATATGGTATAGGGTGACCTGGTCTAACATACGGTAGATGGTTGCTAGTGTGAGGTAGCAGTTTTTGTAATATACGGTGGTTATTAAGTGTTCTGGTAGGTTTACTATTGGAGGTGTATGTTGTTTATATGGTACGGTTGTTGCAAAGCCGATTGCAGTACCACCATTGGCACGGAGAGCGATAAGCATGCATTTTGGCTTCCATATACATTGTACATTCAGAATATATTGAATAAAGAAGCGAGGGGTTGGAGCGAGGAGCCCTCTTAAAGATTAAGAATATCATAATATTCTTACAAACACATTATTATAATAATATTAAAGACTTCATATTCAAAATTAACATTAACCATGTGTTGAAGCATTTGCGCTGTTTAAACTTTCCGCTTCAGTTACACACTGCCATCTATTGAGCCATATTCGAACTGAAATTAGTGTAATATAACTAATACGGAAATGTAATTAAAATGACAAATCGGCTGAAACTAGTATCCAAACTTGCACAAATATCGCATAAATATACAGCTTCAATTCAGATATCTTTTAAATCTTAAAATACGTCAATTAAACTTAATCTAACACGATATAACCGGAAAAAAAATAATCTCGTTAGTCCACCACTGACGAAGGTCCATTACATAATCCACCCCCAAATGGCTTGCAAAAAAAATGGTTTGTGTTAACAAATCCTTTATTTTTAATACATATTTGTAGATATTATTTTCATAAATACATATATTCTTTTTGTTTGTATTTATACATAATTCATAAATATTTTATTTCATTTGTTGTTTTAATGTGTATATCTATCTATCTATCTATCTATCTATCTATCTATCTATCTATATATATATATATATATATATATATATATATATATATATATATATATGTATATAATTCCATTTCATTTCAATTAGCTCTTATTATAACTTATTTCTTTATCATTTACATATAGAGCTATTATATTCATTTCATAATCAATAGTAAATTTCATTAGACCTCTTCTTACTATGTTTTCGCTACATAATTGTTTTTATTGTTATTTATTACTTATATATGTATAGTTTTGATTTCTCGTCTCAAATTTCATCACTTTTATGCTTATCCTTTTGACTTACATTTCTGTTTTTCTTTTGTCTCCTCTGACATTTTTGAATGATCGCTTTAACTGCAATCACTTTGTTAATACCATTTCTATTTCTTTCATAAATTTTCTGAAGTATTCTTTTAATCGTAATTTACATGTCTTTTTCTTATTTTTAGTTTTAATCCTCCACCATTTCTTATACATTTTCCTCTTCCGTATTAGGATCTCTGGAGATGTGACTTCGTTATCACTACCCGTACAATCTTTAAAAAAATCCCGGAGATTTTACGGTTAAATTACTGGCAATCGGGAACGCAAAGTTTTTACCGTAAAAGTTCAGATACGAGCCGTATTTATAGAAAAATTTATATAGAGGGTTGATTACGTTTCTTCTAAATTCAGGTATTTTCACTGTAAAATATGGGTACGGGGAAAAGTAGGAACAATTCCGGTATCATTACCGGAAATTTCAACTGAATTTTTATGAGTGTAGCTTCTTTTTTATACATATCTGATTGATATTTCCTTCCGTATTCGTTCACTAAATATGCTGGCACTAATTCCAGGTAATATGTTTCCTATTCTTGAATCTTACTGTACTTCTCAACACCTATTCCACCGAAAAATCTAAGTTCAATGGATTACTTCATAAAGGATTCGGTTTTTTCGCATGCGTTTGTGAAGTTACTTACATTCTTTCAAATGTAATAAGTCACTTTTGTTTGTTTACCGTCATATGCGCCGCCCCTGAATTCATTGTGTACATCATAAACTTTTAAATTGACACATTCGAGTCGGAGCCCGTTCCTGCGATGTTTTTCCCTCAAGTCCCTACTGAAACATCTATACCATATTTTATATCGAGCCTTCTGATGATATATCGATATATTGAAACAATCTGGCATACGTAGAGGTACCAAGCATTGAGCACACTCCCAGATTGTTTCTTTTCGTGCTCTTTTACCTGAAGTAGATTTTCCTTTATCAGCACACACTTTACATGCACGGTACATATACTTCCTTGTTTTTCCAGGACCAATTCGTTTTAAGAGATGTCTCCCAGCTAACCTACTAGCCGACGATGATGGGTTTACAGTTTTGTGAGAAGATTCACCACCTTCTTCAGCCAATTGTATACATAAGCGTTGCATGAAATCTATCAGACTGACCTTCTCCCTCGACGGTTGTGTACGTTTGTATGTCTGTTTACAAAAGCCATCATCATCATATGAAAAAATACCTTTTTCCACCATTTGTACTGCTTTCTAGTGAAACCATAGTAAGCAATCAATTGGTCACCTTTATCTACCCCCACTTTGTTTTTGTTATAATCTAAAATCAGATCTGGCTTCACTTTTTGAACAGATCCTCTCTTACTCCTGACTTGCACTGAAGTGGAAGTTGACCTTTGTAATGTAGAGATTGCGTAAACATCTCTGGCATCCTTCCATTTCAGAGCAAGTACAGGACCCTTCCGAGCACATACATATTCTCCTTTTGCCAAGTTTTTGTTAATCATACTTTTCGATAAACCTTTTCTGTTTTTCATAACTGTCTCTGCTGCAAGCGTCTTATGTTCCCATAACCTAAGAAAGACAGAAACACTACTATAGTATCGATCCATATATAGCATATGCCCTTTCTCCAAATAGTCATTGCACAACCTCAATAAAAGTGATTCTACTCGATTATCCACATCCCCCAAAGACCCTGTGAGTTGACCGTATATCCTGTCTGTGTCAGATAAGACGTAGAATTTTACCCCATACTTATTGGGTTTATTCTTTATATACACTTTGAAAGAAATGCGTCCATGAAATGGACAAATTCCCTCATCAACATAAAAAACCTTCCTTACATTTAGGTACAAATTTATTGAAAAACGGACGTATTTTGTGGAGGGGATCATAGTTTGGTGACCCTCTTTGAACATACGTTGAATTTGTCGTTCAAATGGACCATATAAATAATTGATCTGAAGCGATCCCTGCCCATAAGATTACCAGGAAATGTTGTATGGAGAACAGAATTCTTTGACCAGTAATCTCCAATCTTAGGTTTGTACACAATACACATATGGAGTATAATAGAAATAAACCAGTATACTTCATGTAACAGTAAAGTGCTCCATTTTCTCCAAATATACTTTTTTTAGATCTCCCTTTCTACGCAGTTTATCTATCACAGACCCAGCATACCTATTTGTTTCAATCTTCATGTTTTTGATGTCATCTTCATCAACAAAGTACATGAAACAACCCAGCTCTGTACTAGTTGCGTCTAGAGGAGCCCGTAGTCCCGATTGCTCTCCGAAAAAAGGTAGTTTTGGCTGAGTGTCATTTTCGCTCCAACAATCCGAATTATTTACATTGATTTGGGCACCTGAAAAGATTTGGAAAATCGGTTTTGAATTATGTATTACCTAACCATAATTAGATCAGATTAGATTATATCAAATTAGGTTAAATCATAATTAGATCAAAATACTTGATAGCTTTTGAACGTATTTACTGTTTCGCAAACTTACCTACTCCTGTAAATGTCCCTGCACCTTTTGCTTGTCTACCTGTCCTTCCAGTCCCCACCCCGGTACTTGTACTTGGAACAGAGAATACATTCTCTGAACTGCTCCCTTCATCAGATTGTCTACAAGTCATCACCTGAAAAATAATATATCATCGATATAACAAAGATATTTCTGTGTACACGTCAATATCTGCACCGACGTGTTTCTGACAAAGTGATGGACTATGTCTTCATTATAAAAATACTGTTCCTATATAATATCTTGATACTGGATATTTTATATTTTATGATGTACCTAATATTTATGTATATTTCAATGACAATATCTGTATGCAACCATGTTGCCAGAGGTTCTACGACAAAAGAGCGAATGCAACAAGGTCGAACGACAAAAGAGCGACTGCCGGGAATAACGAATGCAGCTAACATAACCGAACCAAACCTAACATAACCGAACCAAACCTAACCTAACCTAACCTAACCAATCACCTGTTTGTAGTCGCTATTCTGGAGTCACCCTTTTGTCGTTCTCCCCTTTTGTATTCGCTGTTCTGTTGTGCTACCATTGCGAGAAAATGTATAAGAATATAAATAAATAAATACGATTGTTGTACCTAAGAAAATATTACAAAGAGAGATCCCCACCCACTCACATAAATGCTTATTTTACAGTCACCCTTATTGATCAGTCATTACAAGCTAAAAGGAAAAAAAACTGAACTTACCTGTTATAGAAGCGCCGCCAACATAATCTGGGTCAATATCTGAATCATCAATTTCAGATCCAGAATCAACAGCAAACTCATCAAGCATATTCCGTATTTCTTCTACGGATAAATCTCCCATTTTGAGTCAAAAATGCATATAAAGTCGCGAAAGCAATGACTCACAGCCCACTGCTGGCGAAGCGAAAACGCTACTAAACACGCGGGAAACGTATGCCAATTGTTATCGCTCTAACTCGCTCTGCACCGAATGCACTGCCACCTGGATGTTTTTACAAGTACTAAAAGGATCACAAAGTATTTCTGAGAAGTCGAAAGTCGTCTACGGATAGCCATCCAATATTCAAATTAACGGAAATTTCAGCACGTCGGGGAGACGTGATCCGTCCACTGAGGAAAAAAAACCCATCATGGCTACGTGATGAGACCCAAATGTGTTAACTAAAGAAAATATTTTGTGTGGAAGGTTACATAATGATGCACTCTAATGTATAGTACGAACTGTGAAACAACAAAATTCTTTTACGTTTAAAACTCAAATGAGAATAAGGATACAGCGAAATTCAAATATATATATATGTGTGTGTGTAAAGAATATTTAAATTTCTTATGCGGATGAATACAAACGAAAGGAACAATAGACAAGGAGCTATTTTTATATGAAAAAGTAAAGAAGTTATTAAATAACAAACGCAAAGTAAAATAATTATTAAAAAATACTAAATTGTGCCTGAGCGCACGAATCTATATTGGAACTACATTTTGGTAGTGCATGAATATATGATACGGTTTTCAGTATATAAGCAGCCTCCGAGCAAACGTAATTCAGATATCCTCGACCTTCGAACCAAGCCACATCGAGCTCTCTTGCTTGATGTGTCTCTTCTTCGGACAGCAGTCCGCTAATAAACCTATTATAATTCAATTGCTCTCGCTTTATTTTCTTTGCTTTATAACCTCATTCATTAAGAATATTCTTTAGGTTGTGTTCTACAACCTATTCTCTGCTCCGGCCCGTCTTCAGTTTAGGCAGGCAGGGGTTCCTACCCAAGTTCTTAGCATTGACAAGTCTTCAGCTCAGGCAGGTCATCGTGACCTCTTGGACTTCTACTCTTCTTTACCTCAGGCAGGCAGTGGTTCGCAACCTTTACCTAGCGGCGGCTCGTCTTCAGCTTAGGCAGGAAGGGGTCATTTACCAAACACCTAGCCTCTGTCCGTCTTCAGCTCAGGCAGACAGTGGTTCTCAAAGTTTCCTCAGTGTCGCTCATCTTCAGCACAGGCATACAAACACTATCCTTAGCTTCAGCTCAGGCAGGAGGAAGCGACAACCAAAGATCCCGGCTGCAACGTGTCTTCATCTAAGGCAGAAAGGAGTTACGAAATATATTTTCTACCATCCTTCGGTGTCATCCAGTCTTCAGCTCAGGCAGGAAGACACTACACTCTGCTCCAACCCGTTTTCAGCTCAGGCAGGAAGGGGTACGCATTACCTATTGTCTTTCTTGTACTTATAAAGATATTGCCTTTCAGCACCGCGAATGGTTCATCCCTCGCCTATAGCCGAAGTATATTTAGTATAAGAGTGTTATATATAGTCTCCTGGGGTTATAATAGACAGTATTCAGTGGATAGGGTAGGACATTTCCTCTATAGGTACCCTCTGGTCCTTTACAAGCCATTTTCCAGAAATCCAACAGCAAGATAAAGTCGCTTTTGGATTTTATATTTTTGGGGGTCAATTCATGTAGGCGAATATGTGTACACGTAAATCGAAAGACAGTTTTTGAAAAATAAATATATCATTTTTATTTTTGTCGACTTTTCTGCAAATCTTCACCTTACTTAGAAGAAGAAAGAAAATTGTTCTCCCATGGGTTTGAACTCACGAACCTAGTCGTGAGAATCGAGTTCACTAACCAACATACCACAGAGCAAGATGTTATGGTGATGAGCAGTACAGTATTAATTGGCAACGATCAATGTTCTACGGGACTACTGCCTTGTAACTAAACAAGATTTTCTTGCTTCCAATCGTGATCTATTGCGTTCTTTGTATATTGGAATAAGTGAGTAAATGATCAACCATTTCATTAAATACTATCGCCTAGAAACCACAGTTTATTTCTATTAAAAGACGAGGTGAATAAACTTTAATGTGTAGAATTTTTTCTGATAGCAGCACGGGGCAGGATGCAAGCCGGCAGAAACCTGCATCCATATTTGAGACAAATAATTCAGTAATTGTATTGGAGGGGTTAGAACTCTTCATTTCTCTTCTAGATAAGAATATGGCTTACATCTGAAAAAAAAATATTTTAAGCTCAAACCTTTACAGACGACCACCATATGCTGCCCTCGTCCGCTATGGACAGTTTTTTACTTTAAAAGGGAAGATTATCAAGTTGTCCGTGTTCTTTTTTAATATAGTCCGTTTCCTTCCATAATATTCTATGCTATTCTAAGGTTGAAGTTAAAACCGTCCGTTATCGGACATTTCACTTTAATAATAATAATAATAATAATAATAATAATAATAATAATAATACTTATAAGCGTCTTTTGAATTTGCACGGCGAAATTACTGCAAACGAAGTATTCGTTTCTTTCATATTCCTGAATTTTTTGTTATTTTGGATATTAAGAGGCTCTAATTTGTCTATATGTCCTTGAATAAATAAAATTTCTCGTGCATTTTGGCGTAAAAACTTACTTTCATCGGAAGATCAGCTCTAAATTTGAACTTAGTAAATTTTTTCTGATACTTTAAGCTGGGACAATGGTCCAGTGGTAATGTGGTCGATTTCTCAGTACTAAAGCTAGCCAACTTTAGTTCAAACCCTATTCAAGCCAAGGTTTCTTTTACAGAGAGATCGTCAACAATCGAATAGTGGAAGCAAACCTACCTAGTCGCCTACAAATGGGGATTCCGCAACTTGGAAACACCTACGTCACGCAAAAGAAGACGATGATTTACGAATGTTGATTTGGAAAGGCTAAATAAAATGTATGGGCGTTAGCAAGACAATTAATAACACGTTATTGACTTGAAGTATTCACGTCTCATGTTATAATTCTTAGAAAGAAACACTCTACCATTTTTAGGCAGATTTTGTACCTGTGGAGTGATTGCTGTCGTTTCAGACTTTCAATATGAAATGCTGAGTTCAATTACAAACCAGCTAACGAGTTTCCCCTTAAAATGAAGGCTGCAAACAGAGATTCATCTCCGATTGGAGAACTATGAGGTATCACGAGGTATAACTCGAGAATCAGAGAGTGAACAGTGTGTGTGTTCTTTACATAGTGATAAGGTAGTTTCATGTTTTTATTGGTCTTTCTCCCTCCGTCTCTTTCTTATCATGTCTTGGTCTCTCTTCTTTCTATTCATTTTTTTATATTTTTCTCTCTTTTACACACACTCTATCTTTGTGCGTCTTCCAGAACTGAAATCGAGCCACTTTTGATGATCCGGTGACAGGTCTGACACAAACACAAGTGACCAGGGCAAAAACTTGAAGCCCATGACCCGACTGACCAGGTCTGGCAAATATAATTTGGGAATTTCGGCGTCGTATTTTTTTATGCTCTGGGGGTAACATCTCCGGTCCTGGTCACCCCTGTACGAAACACTATTCAAACGCAAGGAGATAATTAAAATCTCCCCTTTTGTCCTCCGTTTTCCGGGTCTTAATTGGGTCACCGTATCAGACAGGATCCGAACCCTAGTCCCGTTGACGCGGTCCAAAACCCTACCCGAATCGTCCGACTGACCCGGTGACCAGTTTCAGCTCTGGCGTGTTCATTCTGTCTGTGCGAATTGTTATAAACACTAATGCATTAGTTTTGTAATTATTAGCACGATATAATCGCAATAGGTGTTTTTTTTTCATAAATTAGTAAAAGCTGGCCTCCTTATTTTTGGTTATTTCGACAGGAGAAATATTTTAAAAAAATATTATTTTGGCCCAAACCTCGTTTCCATCCTATAATTTATCAATTCCATAAATTGCCCGTCCATAAGGAACATCCAAATTTTGCTGTTGAACATTTGTAACTTTTCATTTTGATGCAGTTTTGATTTGTAATCTTGACTCTTTCTGTTATAAATTTTACCACAACAATCATCATTCATTCGTTCATTTTCTTTTTATGTTCGATACCTACTGGTTTGTTGCAAATGTATTCTGAACCAGTACGTTCAATGAACTTAACAGAATTTGCGACAGAATCATGCGCACACGAAGCATGTTAATTTTCAATATTATCTTAGATATGCCTCAGATTTTTCTAGTTCCACTGGAAATCATAAAAAAATTAATCTGAACACCAACTTTCGTCATTATTTTCTAAGCGACTTAATGAATTTTTATACTACTCGCTTACATATTCGAAATGCCCATAACAATATAAAATCCGGAAGTTACTTCTATATTGCTGTTTAATTTCTGGGAACTCTAGGCCTACTTTATAATGTTAAGTTCTTATCATTTTTACTATGTTTACATTCAGTATTTTTATCACTTCTTCCTCTTCTCTCTCTTTCGTTTCTCTGTCTCTGTCTAACAGACAGCCATGGGTTTCAATTTGTCATTTTGTGTGTTTAAATTAATTTCTGCATCATTGTATGTATACTGTTTAATTTCGTTTTTATTTCATCTGTTCTAATTCATGATATTTGGAAAATATTATGTTTTCATGCAGTTTGCTGATTTTCGTAACCTGAGAGAGACGAAGATACGAGGAGAGAGGGATCTCTTTACCAGACACGAATATATATAAGGATAAGAGAAGGTGTTAATTGGGTTGCCTGGCTGCACGGCGTTCACAGTCGCAATTTTTTTATGCGAAGTGGTCTAAAGCGTTAAGGTACCAATGTTTAGAAACTCTGACAGAAATCTACAAATAAACAATTTAACCAATCACATGGTACAGACTTCGAAACATTTCTTCAGTTTTTGTTTAGTGACAAGTTGAGAATATAAAAGCGTCTATGCGTCTCAATACCCATGAGGGATACTCTTCTGGTATTATTTTGTACACAGCTGACAACCAAAAGGATGTTTACAGGGACAGAGAAGAGTTAACAGATGTAAGAACACGAAACTTAAAAATACATTTGAATCATTTTAAGAAGAATATTGTAGTATCATCCTTGGATAGTGTCTACTAATACTAAGTCCAAGTTTCGCACTGAAAGCACTTTAGAATTACAGAGTATTCAGATTAGAGCACCTGCTCCGAATATAAATTGTATTTTTATTTGTTTATTTTCTTTTGGCTCTTTGTCTCAGGTCAAAGAGTACTTGTGTTTGTTTCAAAGTGTTGTGAGAATATGTTTAAAAGTTTAGGTTAAATTAGCTCATTTTATCCTAGTGTGTTGTGTTAGAGTACAGCAAAAATAATTATTATTCTACGCTTCTAATATTTTAATGATAGGTCATCAATAAACCTTCATATATTTTAATTAAGGTATAAGACTCTTAATACATATTCAATAACATATTTATTATAGATTTCATCTTCTGAGTATCGCAAGCCCAGACTTATTTAACACTATTGTTTCCTATAGAGTAGAGGAGGCAAATGTGGCATAGGTCGGATAAACTGGAATACAATATTTTCTGCAGTACAGTACCATCTATCGGGCATTGCTGCAAAAAACAAACTTGCATTGTGAAACTTGGCGGTTAGGGTGTATTAGGAGTTATTAATTGAAGGTTACATTTTGAAGATAGAGGACTTTTTCCCGTGTGTATCTTTTGCGAGCTAGAAATCCATTGCAAGGTAAGATTTCATCCACTATACTATTTATCGATTTTAGTAAATGTTTCAGCTATATTTATATTGTAAAATAAGTATGCGAACTATTTTCGTTCACAAATAAAATAATTTTCGAAAGAAATGAGTGTTTGGAAGGTAAAGTGGAATATTAGACATATTTTTGATTGGCAAACATGTTTTTAATAATTCTTGTAATGCGCATGACAATTTATAATTTAGAAACTCGGCGTCTACAAATAGTTCTGTTTTTCATATCACGAAATATATTCCTTAATGTAGTGGACAGGACTATTTATAGGCACTGAGTTTTAAAAATATAATTGGTCATGCACATTACAAGAATTATTACATACGCATGTTTGTCTTTGTTTCCCTTTCGAAACTTATTTTATGTATGGACGAAAACATTTAGGTTACTTATTTTAAAATATAAATATAGTTAGAACATTTACGAAAAATGATAAATAGTATAATGGGTAAAATTTATAAGACTTCTTAAAATATTTTTTATAATTTTTAATTACTAACTCGATAATTCATTGGTTAATGCTTCAATTTTGCGTTATTTTAACAAGAGTCTTAAAATAACCACCTGAATTAAGCACTGAATGAACGAAAAGCGAGGAAAAGATCACGGAAAATGTTTAAAGTGTATGTACTAATCGCGGGAGGATAATGTACAATACAGTATTCCACATTAACCCCCCTGTTTTGTTTTGTTCCCAATTTTAGATTCTTTTTTACAAGAACGTGATATCAATTTCAAGATCGTTTTCATTGTTTATATTCGAAGAATGTGTACGACATTTTTATTTAATTTTCATGTATCCTTCTGTATAATGAAAGCAAGCAGAGCTACAACCAGAAACTGTATTCCACCTTCTCTATCTGAAAACATCTCATATTGCAATCTACACATAATCAGCGTGTTTAATATTCACTCAAGGTATATTTCTGAAAATCAAATATTAATATTATCACTGATTTCGTCTACAGATGCTTATCATAAACTTTCTTTGACTTTGTTATGCGTCAGATGTCTGACAAATCGTAAACAATAATCTTTATATTCTCTTGACTACTAATAGTGGAACGCAGTCTTTCAACTAACTGTATCTCTTGCTCTAACTTTATTAGAACTCACATAAGAACAAAAGCATACACAGTCATAACACATTCAAATTGTGTATGTGCCGGTCTTCATTACTACAATTTGTTTCCCAGCATCTGGTTTTTGTCTTTGACAAAAGAAACAGGCATTAATTAATATGCACGGATGGTCAGGAATACTGCCATTAGTATTGGAAAATTAATTGCTTCCAGGTTTGTGATTTGCAAGTATCTTATATGCCTGTGTGTGCGTGAGAGAGAGAGAGAGAGATGGGTGAGAGAGAAAGAGATATCCGGAAATGTTGAGATTGGGCGACGGGAATGTTCTGAAATAGCCTTCCCATGACGACAGAACCACTCTTCTGAAAGTGTCATTGGGATCATTGGCCAATGTTCAAAAGGTCTATTAAACAGTAGAACTAAACACTCAGATAGAAGAGCGAAATTACTAATTGCAACATAGAGTCTACGTCAACCTTACAGTGATGCAAAATGTCTTCCTTGTCTTTCTCCCCTTCTCTCGATCACTATTTCTCTTTCTCCCTCCTTTTTCTCTTGATCATATTTTACTTACTCTCTCTCTCGAACTTTCTCTCGATCACTCTTTCCTTCTCTCTTCATCACTCTTTCTCTCAACCACTCTTCCTCTCTCTCTCTTAATTTTTCTCTCCCTCTCTTTAATTTATTTCTTTCTCTCGCTTCCTCTCAAGCACTCTTCTCTTTCAATCACCATTTCTCTCTCCTTTGAATCAAGCTTGAACAAACTTGTTGCAAGGTTGCCATGTCAAGTGTATAACCTTGCGTCAAACTTGTCATGGTAAGCTTGAATTGTACTTACTAGCTAGTATCTGACACGCTTACCACATCAAGCTTGTTATAACAAGCGTGCAACAGGCCTTCCATGACACTAGCGGGAAGATATATGAACACAACTGTCTACGGTCAGCTTGAATCAAACTTATAATATCCAGTCAACTTCAAACTGGACAGTCAATATCAAACCTGAATCAAGCTAGTTATATCAATTGTAGTTACATAAGCGAAAATCAAGTGAAAAACAAGCTTATCATAAGCTGGCATCCTATGTGAGAGAGCGCTGCCTTAGTAATCGCTGGGGACGTTCCCAGCGGCCGCCCATTCTGACTGAGACTTTTCCAGGCATTTTCTCCGGTCACACCAAGCAAATGCCGAAATGGTAACTACAAACTAGTCCCTGGTTGACTACATTCCAACATCTTTTAGCCCACCCTATCTCTCTCTGAGTCTGAGATGCCTAAACGTCATAAATAAAAATTCTGAATCGCCATTACTCTTTCTCTATATCACTCTTCTCCTTATTACCCTTTCTCGATCAAGCTCTCTCTCTCTCCGATCACTCGTTCTCTCTCTTCTGAACGCTTTTTCTCCATTCCTTTCTCTGGATCACTCGCTCTATGCACTCAATAACTTCATCTTTCTAGCTTTTAACTCTGTCACCTTCTAAAACATTCAAAATCCTATTATTATTGTTGCTAGTAACAGAGAAATACCAGGAATCCAGAATTTCCAATTACAAAACGATAAAATATATTTGATCTATGGACACTTCGATACAATTGTGTTCTTTCCCTCTACCGTCTGGGCGTGGAGGTACCTTTCATTCTCCTTTAAACAAAAGCAACAATTCCTCAAGTATTTTAAAAATATGTTGTTGTTTTTTAAGGGAAGGTGGATTCAAATTGACTACATTAATCCCACATTTCTATTTTTAAATTAAATTTTCTGTTTCAAAACTACTGCTTTCCAAATTTCCGAAGTTGCAGTGTTTTCGGGTGCTAGACATCTAGATTGAAATCTAAGATATATAAAACAACAGGTAACCCATTGCCATGGTTACTGGCTGAATGGCGTGACGTCACTTAGAAGACACGGTAGATTCTAAGCTGTTTAGTACAAGCGCGATGCTCGTTCCTCTACTGGTATTTGCTTGAACCTCTTAGTTTTCATATATAGTATTATTGTTTCGATATCACGAAATCTTCCACGAAACTCTGGGCTAGCTCAACTCCCGCTCAACAACTTGAGCTAAAAAGCGTTGTGGGCTATTAGGCAAGGCATCGAGCTGTTAACTAATCGACCCGTATTCAAGTCTCATCCGTACCGTTGCATTTTGTCTTCACTGGTACCAAACAAATTCGTTTAAACAAAAGTTTGTTTGAAACAAATGAAACTTCGTTTGGACTGTATTTGAACACATTTTTGTTAACCACAAACAAGGATTTTTCTCTGTGTATAATGCCATTTTTGGTCGCTTAATATACAAAAATTACCTAAGACAATACTCCCGGAACCACTTTTCTTATTGATAAGGTGTGGAAGATGTTTTAAAATATGGCTTTAAAACGTCTTGGGCAAATAATTGTTAAGAAAAAGTACAATTTATTTTAGTTAAATTGGTACATCTCCTAGTCTTTCAACTCAGAAGAAGTGTAGGATGGTCATAGAAACAATTTAAAAGTTTAAATGGTAAAACATTGTCCGCGAAAGCATCCCCGAACCTTCTACGTACTAATACTCGCATGTCAGTACCCCGGTACAGAACCGAAAGCTTTTACTGATTCTATTGCGAGTAGATGTCTCTGTCTGTGTAATTTTGAGTGTAGCTCTTTTCTTTTCTTTGTTCCTGTTTACTTAAGCTAACGGGAGCAACTTTTTTAGTTCAAAAATGCCGCAACATAATAAATTGCGAACGAACGCGTCAATTTTACTGACAGAACTTTCTGTTTATAACAAATTAACATATACATGTATAAGAGAATGATAAACTAAGGAACTTATTATAGTAAAAATTAATCACA
This sequence comes from Lepisma saccharinum, assembly GCA_022664845.1. NCBI lineage: Eukaryota > Metazoa > Arthropoda > Insecta > Zygentoma > Lepismatidae > Lepisma > Lepisma saccharinum. The sequence continues at coordinate 1,696 of JAGDQP010021182.1, read as the reverse complement.
ATTATAAACATGGATTGGGCATCTTTTAAAATTATGTTCTGTATAATTGCTTGCAAGATAATCAATTTTATTATGGAAAAACATTACAGAATATACATTCTCATCTATTTCAATCACATTAATTTTATTATCGTTTAATTTGAAACAAACGTAATATTTATTTATTGTGGATACATGTCAGCCAGTTTTCTAAATTTTATTTTTGCAGTTCAAGGTTTTAGATCGTCTAGTAATAATTCCACACCTGGTGGATAACAAAGGGGGAGGTAGCAGTCAGAATTTCTGCATCGGTACCAGCGTGGTAATCGGTTGTTGAAACTAAAGAAAATCTTGTAAAATCTGTCAGGATGGCATGTAGAAGCGCTCGAACCTATTTAAGAACATTATTGTTTGATTCATCCGGTACTGTAGTCGCATCCGACAACTAGGATTAAATGTCTGAAGTTAGACGCCTTTAGGATAAAGACATCACAGTGTAAGGTGCTACCACCTGCAGAAGTCATTAGATTCCAAATGAGAAGTCTGTATGAGGTTTAGGAGATATTAGAAGTTGTTGCAATGTGTCAGAGAGCTGTAAAGAAAAATAAGGTGAGTTGAGATGTTCAGTAGTGAGTAACGTAATTGAATACATGAAAAGATTTTGTTGTTCACTGGGGAAAAAGTACTGTCAAAACCTAGGTGTTGCAGCTAGATATAAGGCAAAAATATCACGTAGCAGATTGGCCTATAACATGCACGTGATGTACTCGTGGAGCTGAAATGTGCATCTCAGTGCCGTCTCTTATCGTTTTATGTAGAATTGAAACCATTGCGGGCAAGTTGCATGCACCCCGTGAGATGTCCAATTTTCAACCCAGAGTACAACTTAAAAAACAATGTCCAATATAAGTCTCTAAAAGGTCCACATGTTATCATCTATGTTCTTGTTTGTGTTCATGTTCTTAGATATGCATGTGTGTGTTCTTCAGCATTCGAAGATACCAAAGAAAACCTCACTAACTGTTCTAACATCTCCCAGCAGCTGTCAAAAGAAAATGTAACGGTAACAATAACTTTTTTTTTCTGAAGCCAAGGGTACGGAAGAAAGTAGGCCTACATCCAAAGCAAGAGTGCAGGCAAAACACAAAAGAGCTTTTGTAGTAAGTGTGATTCATACTACTATGATGGTAATCCAGAATTTGAAATTGAATGGGTAGAGTGTGGACGCTGTTCGGTATGGCTTTATGAAAAATGTATTGATGTTGTAGGGCGCTTTACATTTAAGTGTACCCTCTGTGTCTCATAAATCAGATTATTTTTTAGTGATTTCAGACCATATTTTCAGTGACTCAGTCCTATATTTTTAGAGCATGAGAGACCTATACAATGAACACCTGATTTTTTATTTTTTTTTTACATCTATATCTATTCTCATTTGTTCTGGTTTCTTGATGATTTAGCATATATATCATTGCATGAACAACATTGGTATCAAATCTCTTTGATGTATTGCCATATGCATTTCTGGGGTGCAAGACAGTAAGCATTATTGTGTTCTTGTTGTGTTCAATATATATTATGCTTTTATCGCAAGACATGTCCGTTACAAGATATACGAAGAGTTGCTTTGTAATAGTATACATAATTATGTTATCTACCTCTAATTACCGGGTTATCCCATAAGTAATGTCATAAGTTCAATGAACGCTGCTCTGAC